>JASDQU010587502.1:42516-64153 GCA_032191745.1 Picea mariana | reverse complement strand
AACTCTGATATGGAGTTACATCAACGGTCCACATAACCCCTTGAGATGGATGGTCCTCCTGCTTTCAGGATTTTGTGAGCCCATTTTCTCCTTGCACTTTAAACACCGTGCAGGTTTTCCCCGATCCAATGGTGGTCGGATCCTATGCTCAGATCTAACACCTGAGATCTATCCTTACTCTTCTTTTTTTTATTCAGATCTGACGGCCCTCATGCTGTTAGGAATTTTGGATGGGATCCAACGATTAGCGACGCTTCTCCTCCAAGTTTACACATCCTTCTTACTTGGAAGAATTTCGACTCTGCACTAATTCCTCCTGAGCCTACTTTGTTCATGTTTGTCCATCAATGCACATTCTGATCCTGCCATCTTCACTGTTGTACTTGCCATCAATGACAAGCATAGCTATTTGTTAAACATTTTCCAACACTTATGATCCCCTAGGTTAAAGTCGTTGATCTTTAGTGTGATGATATTATTCGGTTGAGTCTTGCCTGTGCATATCCCCTTCGGGAGGTACGCAGTAACCAAGGTGTAGTCGAAGTCCCTGGGGACACTATCATGATTCATCATGATGGCCAGGGGTGGGATGTAGTTAGGTGGGATGGAAGGGATTAACTTCGTGTTCGCTAAGTCATCTCTATGCTTGGTTCTTTTCTCATCCGTAGCTCGGGATGGTCTGGATCTGCGAGTAGTTGATGGGGAGGCTTGCACTCCTAGCATCAATGAGTCTTGAACTCCTACAGACATCACTCTTTCTACCATTAGACCGATTAAAATTTCCTCTACTAAATTTTCCACAGCACTGAGCTCGTCCAACATGCACACTCGATATTCGATATCTCAGGTTGACGAACAATTTGTCAATGCAATAGAATGGATGGAAAGGTCTCAATAAGCATAGCATAGTAACAATGAGTTCTCTTGTTGGCTCAGATACAATTCATGAAAGTATGCTCGACGCAACAGTCGACGACATAAGTAGACAACGATGTAACAGATCCCTCCAACGGACAAGAAGCCTTCATCAATGTTGTTTTGTTCGTTACAGCGCGGTCCCAACGGTTCAATGGCGAGATTTCTGATCATAACTATTGGTCTAACCATTTGAGAATGCCAATCTAATGGTTATAATGCCTCCAACAGTCATATCGATCTGCCATGGCGAAGTGCCAATCTGAGTTTCTCTGATATTCCAGCGAAGTTCAAATTCTGGAGACCTTCCTTCTGTGAAGTCTTCTCTGTAACTTCCTGTAATTTCTACAACTTTGCTTTCTTCTTGCTGAGATTTCTAGCCTTCTTCCCTGTGATCTCCATTACTGGGTTCCTCTTCCCATTCTAATTCTTATCCTCTCTTGGCATAGTAACTTCGCGTTGTTGAGTATCTTTCATAGGGTTCAAGGGAAATACTTCTTCTTTGTCTAGGGTAGGTGCTCTACTCTCTTGTACAAACAGGTGTTTCAAATCTTCTTGTGTTCTTTCAACTTCGACACCCATATTTATGGCTCTCAGTAGCTTTGACTGGTTTTCTTGTTCTTCCAGTAAGTGTGCTATTCTCTTAGCCATGAAGTCTCTTAGTTCTTTCTTTTTATGTTCTAGGGATTCTTCTTCTTTTCGTCAGGTCTGATCTTTCTCAGTCCAGGTTTTTCCTAGTAGTATAGCAAATGGGGTGTTGTTCTCAACAAACTTAATGATCTCAAATTCTTCTTCTGTTGAAGTGCCATGAGCACTCATATATGTCTCGGTATGTCTTCCACATAGGGTTATCATATTTCCTCTAAATAATCTTACTCCTCTCAATGAAGGAATCATAGTAGGCTTTCCTAAAATTTCCCAAGTTCTTTCTGTCATAATATTCACCTATGTTTCCTCATTCAGAACACAGTCTATGTCGAAGTCTCCTATTCTTGTTTCTATGCAGTCTTTATCTTTGAAGATCTATGATAAGTTAATGTCTCTATGATCATTCAAGGTTTCTTTCATTTGTAGTAATACAATCTCTGATTCTTTCTGGGGTTCTTCCATGGTCCTAATTTATGAGTCTTCTCATGTTTTTCTTGTTCCATATTCATTCTTTCAAGTTTGGCAATCATCCTAGGGAAATCTAGAACTTCATGGTTTATATATTTACAACAAACACAACTAGGTCTTCTATCGAGGAAATCCTTAGCAAGATGGCCCAACCTTCTGCAACTATAACAAAGGGTTAATCCTCTCTTGCTCTTAAATTCTCCCCAACCTTTCTTGTACTGTGCATTAGGATCATGGTGGTTAATCTGCAAAAAATACTTCATAGGATCCTGCATCCATTTGTTAGTCCAAACATTCTTTCTATGCATAGGAATAACATATCTTTCATTATTTCTATCAGATCTATTCATATCAAACCTTCTTTCTTCTAGTTGTACCCTAGTTTTCAAACTAGGACCAAATTTGTTGAACATACCTAGATCCATACTTTCAAAACAAAAATTTCCACTTATCTTACCTTTAATAGAGCATAAGATTTCAGATCTTGCCTCTTTAATAAAAAAAATTCACTATTCTTACCTTTATCAGAACACAAAGATTTCAGATCTTACCTCTTTTCTTCATATCTGCCTCCTTTCTTAGCAAAGAGCTTCATAAGTCAAGTAGGATATTGTGCACTAAAGAAATAGATCTATGCACAGAGCTTTCTTTCTTTTCCTCAGTTCCCAACAATCACAGTTTCAGTCCCAAAAATGGAACCATTTGTTGGCACAGGGGCAGACCCAGGGTTCAACGCTTCACCAGCGCACCAACAAAACCCTAACTAGCGGCCCTTTCAGCAACACCTGTGAAGAAAATGAAGTCTCACCTGAGGTAGAGGTAGTGGTGGTTGCAGGACTCTAGTGTATGCAACCTTAGCTGGGAGACAGATCTGTGATTACAACACCTTAACAGATCATTTAGTGGTTATCATTTGTTAGTAATTAACCCTTATTCACATCACAGATCCAAACCCTAATTAAAAAGAAATGAAATATTCAACAAGATTCAACACTTTCAAGCACTAAGCACATCAACATAGATCAGATCTAACATCTTATTTACATCATTAGGCACTAAGCTATCATATTCATCTAAGAATACATCATTTCACTAAGAATTAATCATATGAACCATAAAACAACCATAATGCACAAAGAAACCACAACACAGGATATACGTGATTCACCCCTAGCCTGGGGCTACATCCACCAACTCTTCTTCTTCTTTATTGTCTTATGTCAATATTCTACATGCACAGAGCCACAAGGTCCTACTCCGCATAGGATAGGAGATCTGCACAAACTTATCCAGATCCTCCTTCATGAAGCTAGGTAACAACACAAAGCCTTTACACAGTCTCTTACAGTCACTTTCACTTAGCCTTGCAATCCTCACACAGTATGCACAAAGCATTTACAACTATCACTTGCACTTAGCACATTGGCCTTCACTTTCCCTTAGCACCTAGCATCACACCACTTACTTACATTTCCTAGATTTCTATTTATACATTACAAAAGGGCCTAAACATGGGTAAACCCATGGGCCAACATCCCCATACCCGTTACATAAACCCTAATCCCAAAAATGCCCTAAAAGGGGTTGAGATCCCGCGATCTCCACTTCAACTTGCGCTCCTCCTTCGACATCCTATTGAAGTCCCAAAATAGGTCAAACCTAACCAAGGATCTCCAAAACTTGGTCAAGGGCCAACAGTGGGTGTCTGTCTAGTGATAAACACCACTATGAACCAAAATATTTTCTCTATCATGATGGTCATAAGCCCCCATGAGAACCAGAAAAGGTGGTGCTCTAGGTACTAGTGGTTGATAAACCCCTTACATATGTCTTGATCAAGCCTACACATGTCAAGTCATATCAACCTCTCCAATCCTACCCCTTGTATGATACCCCTCTCAACATCTATCACAAGTTTGACCTACACCACTAGCCACCTGGATAACCACTCTCAATTGGATATCTCCCTAATATGGATCACCTAGAATCTAATTCATCCCATGTATCCTATAGTGTCTCTTGCACAAGAATACAAGAAGGTCTATTAGTCATAAATCATCTAATTCAATGCAAATTTAATTTTAATAAATCATCTAATTCAATACAGATGATAAATTGTATCTTGGAGAATCTCCAAATAATTTTCATAGCCAACATGTTCTATATCCATCTTCCAATCACATAATGAAATTTTCAAATCCATAACTTGGTATGTTTGTTGGACTTGATCCATGATCATTGTTATCGCTCAATTTGTACTTATTCCAAAGGAAAAAGTTAAGGGAAGTCAAATTGGTGTAGCAAGAGGTTATCCTATCATTGTCACCTCAACAAGATACATCTTTATATTTAGGGTCGATGGCCTAGGGGAGACATCCCCGGTGACCTGGGGGTTTGAGACCGAAAAGGTTAAAGTATCTTTAAAAGTATCCCCTCTCACAAGTCAAACTTATTAGAAAGTCCCAAGGTTTTGACCAATGAAGTAATGAAGTATTCAGATGTACCTGCCCAGAACAAAGAAACAAGAAAAATATATCTTTTGCAAGTACAACTTGTTGTTAGTACTTCATAAAACAATGGAATTGTCAAAAAAAGAAATAGTTGATGTATGATGAAACAAACAAAAATTTATAACAGGAATGTTTATAAGATAATAGCTTCACAAAAGATGCCTTAAAATTGCTTCACAATGACCAAGAATAATCACTCAATAATATCAAAGTACTAGCATTTGTCAAAATCAATTTAGGCAGTGTATAAATCAACGTTACAATTTCTTTTAGGTGCTTTTAATGTTGCAATAGATGGTTGTAGCTTACTTTTGTAACAACAACAATTAGGTTAGTAGTTTAGCCTATTCTAGGGTTAGGAAGAGTTAGTAGATAGCTTAAGGTAAAGGTTTTGAGAGTAGTTTTTATGAATCACTCAAGTGCAAGGCTTAGATTAGTGCTTTTAGGTTAAATTGAGTCTCTTTTAGCAGAGACAATCTTGAAGGAAAAAATTGATAATAAGAGAGCTAGAGAAAAGAAGGTCAATGATTGAAGTGTTGGTATCCCAAGGCTTCAATTACTAAACCTTAAGGGGGAAATGGCTACTAGGAAGTAGGTAACCCTAGGCCATAGTAGTTCTCCTCCTTCTTTGGCTCAAAGATGAAGTAGATGACGACTAGATGAAAAAAAAAATGCTAGGGTGTTGCAATAGCAAGGCCCTTAGCACAAAGCTTCAAGAAAATAGGGTTTCTAGCATAATCTAGTAGGTGAAAGTTATTAAGGCAAGAACAATAACATGTTCTTTAGCCTCCTGGGGTTTTAAGCTAGCAATTTCATAATCTTAGAATAAATGCAAGATAAATACACCATAACCATTAAATGAAGAAGAATTGAAGAAAAATTACTTACATTCACCAATAATCATCTAGCAATAGGCCTAGTTGAAGACTTCCACCAAGAAAAATGCTAAAACACACAAAAAAATAGTCTTCTTCAAGAAGTCCGCACTAAATTTCAGCCAAGAAACCCTAATTAGAGTGAAAATTTTAGAGCTCACTTACATGTGAGTGAAATATGATGAAAAATAAGAGTGATTTTTCCCTTATTTATACAGTTACAATGACCTTTAATTTACAAATTAGGTCAAAAAGGCTGTCATGGCCAGTTTACATGTAATATCCAATTTTTACATAAAAATGACAATTTAAACCTTAAATCAAGAAGAATAGGTGATGTCATGCCCCTTTAGGGTGACATTAGGCCTCTCTAGTGAAACATTGGCCTCCAAGAGAAAATCGTTAGGCCTCCCAAGGCCTCTGGATCAAGCCACACATGCCACTTGGCACATAACTACCTCCAAAGTGTCCATCAAACGTTGGTGACAGAAAGGGTCACAACGGTGATGTAATGGAAATTTCAAGGACAACATCATAGTAGGAGGGAAATATCCCCCTGGGTCCAGGCCTACTAGGATGTCTCTGGTAGAACGTCTTCCTCTCTCTCTCTAGTGCAAGCCTTTGATTTGTCTCTTCCCCTGGTTGGGGTCTCAACATCCATCTGGTGGGATTTTAGACCTATGGAGGTCTGAACTAATCATCTCCCCATGTGTACCTGTCTATCGGGTGTGGCCCTACAACAAAAAAACTTACACCCTCAATGGGCTCATAAGTTGCAAGGATCATAGCAATGTCAATCACATATAATAATCAAGTTTATCTAAAAATGTGCATAAAACCCCATTTTCCCAAACAAGTTCTTAAAGACATTATGTTATTATACAATCTAGGTTTGGAGAGGACGTCAGGAGGTGCTATTGTGCTATTTCTCATTGGATGTGGGATGTTTCTAGGTGAAGACAAACCCAGGCCATGTAAGTGGATGAAGTGGTGAGAGATGTTTGAGAAATGGGTGCAGTGATGAAAGGGGAATGTATGGCTTACCTGTGGGTGCCTCTGAAGAGGGTGAGCTGCAACTTGTCATGGATGAAAATTTTTCCAAGCCCATTTAATTCCTTTTATCTTTTTATCTTATTGATTTTTATTTCAAGAGACTAGTTAGGGGACATTGCCCTGGCGTGGTGACCAACGGTGACAATGTTTTCACGGAGATGAGAAGGTGGGTTCGTGATGAGACCCCCTTTCTCTTGGCTATGCCACCAAGAGCCACTACCCTGACATGGTGACCAGCTAAATGGTAGTGTCATACCACTACATGCCCATGGACCTAATAATGGACAACTGAGAGGGGGGGTGAATCAGTTGTTAACGTGCATAAACAATTATGCTTATTTTAAACTCTTTACAGAGCACTCAATGACAATCACAATAATGCAGGGAGGTAAGAAATAGAACATTCAACATCAATCACACACATGAAATATACAGATACAGATATTTCCTAAGGAAACCCATAAAGGGTAAAAACCTCTTCTTCTTGATATGATAAGTAATCTTTGTTTTCTGTACATTATCATTCTTATGAGNTATTGGACAGTAGGGTACGACCCCCTAGTTTCTCTAGCACCCACTAGAAGGAAGCACCAACTCCCTAGTTTCTCTAGCACCCACTATAAGGAAGAACCAACTCCCTAAGTGTTCCAGCACCAACTGGATGGAAGCACCAACTTCTAGTCACACGGGCACTAACCTGTATCAAAGAGAAAAACAGTTCTCCCTTGCACCACCGTGTCACCCTGGTTTTTTTGGCTGCAACCAAATGGAAGCTACAACTCCCTATGTTCAAGCACCCACTTGAAACTTTGAGGACACCAGTCCTCCCTAACACCTCCCTACCACCCTGAAATATAAATATTTTCTTTTTACAACTTTATCATAGTGATACAACATTTATCTATGGCTTACCAGTCTCATCACTATTCTTCTACACTTCTCTTCTCTACTTGCATCAATGTCTCTTTCCTCGCATCTGTTGCGCTTTTTTTTCTTCTCTCAGATATGTGTTTATGTTCCTTACTTCTTCTGCACTTCAGTACCTGCACACCGCATGATTCTACCCACATAAATCACACTCAATAGCAACACTAATCTTTTCTTTGTTCTGCATTTTTATATTCTCTGTGCATCAACTGCATGTTATGCGTAATGCCTCTACATGCTCTTCACTACATCATTTTTCTTCCCTACAGTTTGTTCATTGCAGCTCATCCTCACTCTTGCATAGCGTACCAACAGAAAAATGAGTTTACTTCTCTGTTCTGCATTCTTTTCTCACATCAAGTCATCTCTTGATCATCATGGAAACTCTTCGTTATGCCTAGTGGTTAGCTCTGTGCATTCATCATCACTTGGAGTTATGCTAATATTCCTTAGCTTCTCTGGCAGTCAAGAATCTTTGTCTTCTCTGTTAGTTACAGTCAATCATCTTTGGCTTCTAATCCCTTTCCTTTACGTGACCATCGGCGGTGATCAAACGCTTATTCAAAAGGCGCTTCCTAATTTCTGTCTGGTGAGCACTGGCTCCATTTCACGATATGACCTTGGGCTATGAGCTTCATGTGACCATGCTATTGTGGGCACATCCATAGGTAGTTTGAGGGCAACTCGATTTTTTCCCCGCAATTCACCACAAGCCTCCACGCATCCTTTCTGCAAAACTTTGGTTTTGATTGTGGCCCTCTTACAAAAAATTAAGGCCCGAGCATGTTCAAACCCCACAATGGAGCATGACCATCAATCTCATGATATTGAAGGTTCTCTTGAATGGACGGTTCAGATCTGTCCTCTCAAGTCTGTGGACTAGATCTCTCCTTCCTCCATCAACTGTTGAGGTTTCCTTCGTGATCCGGGCTCCCGGAGTTTCAACTCTCAAACACTGTTGTTGCTAACTGGATATCTTCAGTAATGGAAGATCTGCTGACATATGTCCTCATCAATCGATGGCTCTACCTTATTACTTTGTCCACGTGCAATCCTTGGTTTTAGTGATCAAATGACACGTGTCCCTCCAAACCAACAAACGAGATCAATTTCATGATCTCGGCTCCGGGAGTTTCAATTCTCAAGTTCTCCTTTTCTCTCGGAGCATTTCATTCGAAGTCCACGATCCAACGATGTGTGTCCCTCTCAGTTCAATGCTCGATATCTCCTTCGTGTCTCCGGACTTCAGATATTTCAATTCTCAAACTCTCATTCATCCTTCCTTTTCTTTTTCCCAAAGTTGATAATCCACTGACACATGTCCTCTTTAATCCAAAGGCTATCCTCCACTCCAAGACTTCGACCTTTAGGACCTTGGGTCTTTGGGTGAGTACTGGTGATAAAACTCCCGAAGAAAAAATATCGAAGTGACGTAAATCTTGCAACACTTGATGATGTGTCATGAGTCAAGCAACTGCCATGTGTCACTCGAATTTGTGATTTCCATGTACCTGAAATGCCGAATCAACTTGACACTATTTGTCTGATTGTGCCATGTTTCCTTGCTAAGTTAGTCTACCACCTGTCCTTGTTGACATTGGTTGCCACGATCTAATGGTCATTGTCTGATTTCTAGATCCGACGGTTAACATAACTTCACATTCCGGTGGTTTCAAATCTCAAACTTTCTTGAGTGTAAACTCCTCGCATCTCTATATCCAAAGTGAATGTTGCTCATTTGATCAGGACCTTGGATTGATGAATTGATCGTTCTACGATGAAAATTTTCTAGCTTATCTTATCCTACCACTTGAAATTGATACGACGGTTGTGATCAAATCGCGACTTCGCGTGTCGGGCATTTGAACGTGATCCAACCCTGACTCTTCCAACTCTCGATATATAAAATACTCTAGATCAATGGTCCACAACCCTCTATGATCCAATGGTCTATATCTTATCGATACTTTGTGTTTCACGAAGTTGGAGGACTACTCACCTTTGAATTTTCCATTTCGTGAGTCAGCGAAATGATGATCTCTCACCATGTGTCCTCTAGATCCAACGGTTCATATCTCATCGTGATTTCACATTTCACATAGTTGGAGGATGGCTCTCTACCATTATCCTCTTCACAGTTAAACTAGATCCGACGGTTGTTGCTCCTCGGCGCTCAGATCCAATGGATCAGATATGTACTTCTCCTCTGCGCTTCCTCTAGTCACTGGACTCTGATCTAATGGACATTGGGTATTCAAGATTGGTGATCAAATGACCACTGTCACTCCTCCTCCTGATCTTTGGCTTTCTCAAATCTCTAAGTGTCAAAGGCCACGACCCTTGATCCTTCTATGAGCCTTGATGTATGGGATCTCATCTTCGCATCTCAAAATTCTATCTCTCCTAAGCTTTGATCTATGTAGTTCTTTCCTGTAAACATGCCATCGTCGCTAATATTCTTTCCATCAATGACAAGCACACTTTTCCTATAAAAATGCCAACAATATCCCCCTTTGTCATTGATGGCAACCCTGAACGACTACACTATTCTACTTAGATATCCAACTGTAGCATCCAGGATCTCCAACTGTAGCATCCAAACCACTCCTTTTCTCCCGCTTTGACATCAATGTCAAAGAAAATATGTTCCCCCTGAGTTGTTGCAGTACTTGTTAGAGGTATAATATATTCAACCAATACATACTCCCCCTGATAGAATGGACCTTCTTATTTGAGTTTTGCAGAGTATTTATATCTAACTCATAGTCTCCTCCTTTTGATTCTTGGACATGTTCATCTTCAGCTTCAACTGTGTCCTTTGTAGCAGACTCAATATTGCTCACCTCTCTTACTGGAACTCCTTCATCAACCTTTTCTTTTCATAACTGAATGAATCCCCCTGTCACTCTTCTTTGATCTTCTATTACATCAATTTCATTTTTCTTCCATGATGCCTACAATCCAAGACTTTTATGACCATATGCATCACAAGAAAAAACCATTACAAATACTCTCATACATGCTTTCCCTTTTTACAAATGAAGGAGCCGCGTTAGACTTCTTAGGAGTACTGATTTATTCCTTTTTGTATCCAAGAACGGATTTTTCATTTGGTGACATTTGATTATCCAAAATCTCATCTAGGGTCATGGAGTTGTTCAGGAACTTGATTTGGGTGCTTGACTTCTCAACCTTCACAATTTCTGCTTCCATCTTATGACATGATTCTTCTTTTACTTCTTCTTTTCTTGCATGGGAGGATTCAATTTCAACATCATTATCTATCCTCATGCCTTTATCCACCACTTGTCCTGAGTTTACATTTTTCACCTTACAATCTTTGGATGTGAATGCCTCTTCATAGCCTCTGTCACACATTTAACTTGTACTAAGCAAATTATGTTTCAGACCATCTACAAGAAGAACATCCTGAGAATTTCCTTTGACATTACTCAAACTCACCATCCCTTTACCCTTGATTTTACCCAGTTCATCATTTTCAAAGGTCACATTTACTGTTTTTCTTTTACTTATAGGCATAAGCTTATCCTTGTCTCCAGTCATGTGCTTGGAACATTCATTGTCTATATTCTAGGAGTCCTTTTTTTTTTGAATTGAAAGTATTAGACCACATTTTTCACTATATTTCTTTTTCCATGTGTTGGCCTTTCTAGATAAGAGCTTTATCCTTGGATCTACTTTGAAATTCTTTAGATGGTAGTTTGCAGATTTGTGTTCGAAGTTATGACAGTTATAACATTCAAGATCATTGTTTGGTAGGTCAAAGTGATTGTTGAAGCGTTGTCTACTCATTGACTGTTTATTATTTCTTGACCTCCTCAGTTGCATGTCTCTAAACTTAATTTGACAATTTGCAATCTATGGTTGTTTGTTACTTGGTTGTCTCATTCTCTTTTGTGGCAGATATTTATTCCTTGGGTGTCTTGATTGCTCATGTCTAAATCTTAAGGAACAATTTATAGCTTTGTGGCCAAAGTTAGAATAGTAGAAACAATATCCATAGAAAAAATCTTTGTACCTGGAAAATGGTTTTCCTCTTTGAGAAGGTCGATTTCTTCCATGTTGATGATTTCCTTGAGTAGAGGGTGTATCATTTCTTTTTTCTACAGATTCAGTTCTGGCACCTTTTTCTTTACTCCTCCTGGGCGACTGATTATCTTCTTTTGTTTCTGTAGGTTTGTTGTTGTCATTGGTTGTAGATTTTACAAACTTGATGGGTTCTTTGTTGCTTGGCTGACCACTACTTGATCCCTCTTCATAACGCAAATCAATTTTCAAATTTGGATTCCTTTTTTGATTCGAATGGTGGCTAATCCTTTTGAGTATTTGATACTTGACAGATTCTGATGATACAAGTCTTGAAACTTCTCCAAGTCTCTCCTAGTTTTCACTACTTCTTCCAGAGCTTCACATATTGCCTTCTTTTCTGATAATTTTTGTTTCAGAATGTCTTCGATTTTCTTTCCCTCTTATAGTTCCACTTTTAGCAGGGCAAAGTCTTCATTAGGTTTTTGACTGCCTTTCTTGAACTGTATCAACAATTGTTTTTGCTTTCTCTTCTTAAGTCTGAGTCTGTCAATCTCTTCCAAAGCGCTGATCAACTCTCCTTCCAAATCAACCACAACTTCTTCATCATTAGCATCACTTCCTGTGCTTTTATTATCATAATCCTCTTTGGCCATAAGCATGAAGTCATTTACCTTATCTTCACAGGAAGAGTCACTATCTGTGTCTTCTGAAGAGTCATCATTGTTTACACATAAACTTTTCTTTTTACCAAATCTCTTGGGTTTGTACTTCTCTTATCCTTCAAATTTCTGGTCCTTCTTCTTGTGTGGACACTTATATGCAAAGTGACCTATATTTCCACAGTTAAAACATTTGACGGGAAACTTGCCTTGGTACTTGCCTGATCCTTTCTTTAGTCTTCTCACAATTTTTTCTTCAATTTCATCAGCCTCAGAATCCTCATTCTTGTCTTCTTTAAATGATGCTTCTCTAGTGGTGTATTTATCTTTACTAATCCTCATTTCATAATCAATTAGATTTCATAGGAGTTTATCAATATACAGAGTCTTAAGATCATTCAGTTCTTCTATTGCAGAAACTTTTGGATTAAATCTATCAGGCATGGATCTTAAGATCTTATGAACTAGTAATACGTCTTCAATCTTCTCACCAAGACCTTTCATGGCATTCATAAGCTCCTCAACTCTTAATAAAAAATTATTAACTATCTCATCCTCAATCATCTTTAGTTGTTCAAACTGTAATCTGTAGGTTTGAATATTGGCATCCTTTACCTTCTCATTACCTTCATAGCTTCTAATGAGTTTGTCCCACATTGCTTTGGAAGTTTCTGAGTGCATAACATTTACAAATTCTACTTCTGCAAGCCCATTCAAAATAACATTCATAGCCTTAGCGTTGAAGCTGAATTCTAGCTTGCATCTTTGAAAGATAATACAATCGGCTTTATATAACTAGTCTCTACCACATCCCAGACATCTGCACCTAAAGCCATTATGTAGGTTCTTGTCCTAACTTTCCAGAAGACAAAGTTTGTTCCATTGAACAGGGGGGCCTTATTAGTTGAATTTCCTCCATGACTAGTCATGTTTAAGCTCTAGGATCTACCCTTAAATAAAGGGAACTCTCTATGATACCAATTGTTGGACAACTGAGAAGGGGGGTGAATCGGTTATTACTGTGCTTAAACAATTATGCTTATTTTAAACTCTTTACAGAGCACTCAATGACAATCACAATAATGCAGGGAGGTAAGAAATTAAACATTCAACATCAATCACACACGTGAAATATACAGAGATATATATTTCCTGAGTAAACCCATAAAGAGTAAAAACCTCTTCTTCTTGATATGATAAGTAATCTTTATTTTCTGTACATTATCATTCTTATGAGAACCAACTCATTGTGAGGCTACCACCTCTATTATGCAAGTTGCATCTTGCATAATAGAGGTGGTAGCCTCACAATGAGTTGGTTCTCATAAGAATGATNGAGATATATATTTCCTGAGTAAACCCATAAAGAGTAAAAACCTCTTCTTCTTGATATGATAAGTAATCTTTATTTTCTGTACATTATCATTCTTATGAGAACCAACTCATTGTGAGGCTACCACCTCTATTATGCAAGATGCAACTTGCTGAGAGAACCAACTCTCTGGTTTCTCTAGCACCCACTAGAAGGAAGCACCAACTCTCTGGTTTCTCTAGCACCCACTAGAAGGAAGCACCAACTCCCTAGTTTCTCTATCACCCACTAGAAGGCAGAACCAACTCCCTAATTGTTCCAGCACCAACTTCCAGTTACACAGGCACCGACCTTTATAACAGAGAACAACAATTCTCCCTTGCACCACCCTGCCACCCTAGTTTTTCTGGCTGCAACCATATGGAAGCTACAACTCCCTGTGTTCAAGAACCCACTTGAAACTATGAGGACACCACTCCTCCCTAGTGCCTCCCTACCACCCTGGAATATAAATATTTATTTTTTACAACTTTATCACAGTGATACAACATTTATCTAGGGCTTACCAGTCTCATCATTGTTCTGCTACACTACTCTTCTCTTCCTGCATCAGTGTCTCTCTCCTCATGTCTTCTGCGCTTTCTGTTCTTCTCTCATATATGCGTTTATGTTCCTTGCTTCTTCTGTGCTTCATCACCTGCACACTGCATGCTTCTACCCACATAAATCACACTCAACAAAAGCACTAATCTCTTCTCTGTTCTGCGTTTTTATATTCTCTATGCACCAACTACATGCTATGCGCAATGCCTCTACATGCTCCTCACTGCATCATTGTTCTTCCTTATAGGTTGTTCACTGAAGCTCATACTCACTCTTGCATAGCTCGACAGTAGAAAAATCACTTTACTTCTCTGTTCTGCATTCTTTTCTCACATCGAGTCATCTCCTGATCATCATGGCAACTCTTTGTTATGCCTGGTGGGTAGTTCCATGCATTCATAATCACTAGGAATTATGCTAAGATTCCTTAGATTCTCTAGCAGTCAAGTCTCTACATCTTCTCTGTCAGTTACATTCAGTCATCTTTGGCTTCTAATCCCTTTCCTTCACATGACTATCGATGGTGATCAAACGCTTATTCAAAAGGCACTTCCCGATTTCTGTTTGGTGAGCACTGGCTCCGTTTCACGATATGAACTTGGGTTGTGAGATTCATGTGATCACACAATTGCAGGCATGTCCATAGGAGGTTTGAGGGAAACCCTCTTTTCACATCGCAATTCACCACGAGCCTCCACGCGTCCTTTCTCCAAAAACATGGTTTCGATTGCGGTCTACTTACGAAAAATTAAGGCCCGAGCATGTTTAGGCCCCACAATGGAGCATGACCATTGATCTCATGATATTAACGGTGCTCTTGAAAGAACAGTTCATATCTTTCCTCTCAAGTCTGTGGACCAGATCTCGCCTTCCTCCATCAATGACTGAGGTTTCCTTTGTGATCCGGGCTCCAGGAGTTTCAACTCTCAAACACTATTGCTGCTGGCTGGATATCTTCCGGAATGGAAGATCTATTGACATTTGTCCTCATCAATCAATGACTCTTCCTTCTTCCTTTGTTCACGTACAATCCTTGGTCTCAATGATCAAATGACACGTGTTCCTCCAAACCAACAGATGAGATCAATTCCGTGATCCAGACTCCGGGAGTTTCAATTCTCAAGTTCTCGTTTTCTCCCGGAGAATTTCACACAGAGTCCATGATCCAATGACGTGTGTCCCTCTCATATCAATGGTCGATATATCCTTCATGTCTCTGGACTTCGAAGATTTCAATTCTCAAACTCTCATTCCTCCTTCCTTTGATTTTTCCCAGAGTTGACAATCCACTGATGCATGTCCTCTTTAATCCAATGGTTATCCTCCACTCCAGGACTTCGACCTTCGAGACTTCATGTCTTTGGGTGAGTACTAGTGGTAAAACTCCTGAAGAAAAACTCCCAGAGTGACGTAACTCTTGCGTCACTCGATGACGTGTCATGAGCTGAGCAGCTGCCACGTGTCACTCAGATTTGTGATTTCCTCATACTTGAAATGATAAATCAACTTGACACTTGTCATTGTCTGATTGCGCCATGTGTCCTTGCTGACATAGTCTGCCACCTATCCTTGCTGACGTGTTATGCCATGATCTAACGGTCATTGTTTGATCTCCAGATTCGACGGTTAATGGAACTTTGGATTCTGGGGATTTCAAATCTCAAACTTTCCTGAGTGTAAACTCCTCGCGTCTCTATATCCGAAGTGAATGTTGTTCATTTGATCAGGATCTTGGATCAACTGCTCGATCTTTCTGTGATGCAACTTTTCTATATTATCATGTCCTTCCACTCAAAATTGATCCGACGACTGTGATCAAATCATGACTTCACGTGTCGGGCGTTTGAACATGAGACAACCCTGACTCTTCCAACTCCCGATATTTAAAATACTATAGATCAACAGTCCACAACCCTCTATGATCCAACGATCTGGATCTTATTGGGACTTCGCGCTTTGTGAATTTGGAATACTACTCACCTTTGGATTTTCCAGTTCACGAGTCAGCGAAATGATGATCTCTCACCATGTGTCCTCTGGATCCAACGGTTCAGATCTCATCATGATTTCGCATTTTGTGTAATTTTTGGATGGCTCTCAGCCATTATCCTCTTCGCAGTTATTTTGGATCCGACTATTGTTGGTCCTCAGTGCTCAAATCTGACGAATTAGATTTTTGCTTCTCCTTTGTGCTTCCTCTGGTCATTGGACTCTGACTAACGAACATCATTTATTTAGGACTAGTGATCCAATGGCCATTGTCGCTCCTCCTCCTGAGCTTTGGCTTTCTCAAATCTCTAAGTATCAAAGGCCACGACCAAAGATCCTTCTACAAGACTTGATGTGTGGGATCTCGTCTACGCATATCAGAATGCTATCTCTCTTGAGGTTTGATCTCTGTAGTTCTTTCCTGTAAACATGCCATCGTCGTTGTTTTTCTTGCCATCAATGACAAGCACACTCTGCCTATAAACATGCCAACACCTAATAGGCTGGATCATGATGAGAACCCCTATCCTCCAACTAGGTCTTGATTTTATTATTTTATGGGTCACTTTGTTTCTTGTTGAGAATCCTTTTATTTCTTTCTCGATGATCCCTAGGAAAAGCATATGAAGGTTTTGTTCCTTTTTCTTTTATCTTTTTCCATCTACTTTTACCCTCTCGACCTTTAGCCCCTTCTTCCCAGAAGGTAAGGTACAACCCTTTTCTAGCTTGGAAAAGCCAATGCCCGAACCAATGTATGAGATGGATGAGAGGGGAAAATATGAAAAGTGATAAGTATGGTGGGAATGGATGATGACCTTTCATGAACCCACCCAGTGGCAACTCAAACCCTATGGGAACCAAGTTTTTAGGGAATCATGTCATTCCCCTCGGGTGTGGACAAGTGGAAAAGGCATAAGTTTCAAGCACATGTCAGAAGTAAAAAGAATTAAATGCACATATTTAAATGTTTTGAGAATCAGAGTGACACATACCATGATACCCAGACTTATTACCTCACGGAGCAAGACCCACTATTGCTGAAGGATCGGGAGAATGGGATGGATGTTGTTGATTCTGACAAGATGGAGGCACTGAAGAAGAAGGATGGGCCCTCCAGGGCTAGGCTCAAGTCAATATGGCTCTCGTTACTCCATGTATAGGACATATGGTCCTAAAGACATAATATCCTTAGTTATCCCTGGGCTAGGGGATAACAGTCACATTGAGTGTAATATGAGAAAGATCCTTGGGTTTCCCCACACCCTAGTAAGTGACCAAAGTGGACATCCATAGCTAAGGATACTTTTTTTTTGTAGGCCACATTGATTTCCTTGGATTTTCAACATCCTATACCATTAGTAAACCCATTGGAATCTTGGCTGGATCTCCTCCTCTTCTCATTTCCAATGACCAAGATCCCAACTAACTGACATAAGTGTAGCAACTATAATCAACACAGACAATGTAAAGACAATGATTACCAATTTCATTATCTTTCCCCTTATGTTCTTGGCTACCTCACCTCCTTTGGTAACTTATTGTAGCCTCGTAAAGGAGAAGTCGACCTCATTATCAAAAAAAAATAAAGGAAGATAAAAAAGGTGGAATATCTCAAATCTCAAATGATCTTAGCTATGTCCTCACATTTCCTTCTGCAATTTAGATTTTTCAAACAAAAATAAAGACCTCCTTCTACAATGCAGAGTTTGTTGGGACAAGTGTTTCATAACTCTTGTATTTCTATATTGGAGTAGGGAATAAATGTAGAGCTATAATAGGGAATAACTATTGATTAGTTGCAAAGAATAAATGCAAAGCTATAGCATTAAAAAAATGTAGAGCATTATAAGCAAGAAATAACTATTGAGTAGTTGTAGGGAATAAATGCAGATCACTAGCAGGTAATGAATGCTAAGAAATAATAGTTTTCCAATCAATTGCTAGTGGTTTCCAACATGTATAATTGGAAAGCCATAAATGGTTTGTAGTTTTGATATGCCTATTTTGAGTACTAGAGTTGTATAATAACTAAGTGTGATTTTTAACTTACTATTTTTCTACTAAAATTTCTTTGAATTCCTTACGCTATTGCTGAACACACTTGTTGAGAACACAAAGAGTCTATAATGTATTGTAATAATTTAGTTTTTCAATAATACATTGGCTGTGCCTTAGACTATGGGTTTTTTTTCCTGAAAGGGTTTTCCCTAGAAAATTGTTGTCTAATGGTTGTATGTTTCTATGTTGTTTATTATTGCAATTGTTTTTATTTAATTTCTACACATTTTTCTCTTATTCATTAGTGTAGGAAGTGTATTCCACACCTTTGCTTCTTTTAATTTGGTATAAGATGTTGATCACCTTAGATATAAGGTGTTAGGGACAAGGTTTTGTTAATCGAATATTCATTTGAATTGGACCTTGCACAAAAGGAAATCTTGTTGGAGGGAAATAGTGATAACAACTAGATTAGAAATGGAGAAGTTTAATGGCACTAACTTTGAGTTATGGAAGATCAAGATGGAGGATATTCTCGTAGATTGAGATCTATCGGTTGCAATATCTGGAACCAAACCCAATGGTATGAAAGATGAAGAATGGATGGTGTTGGAGATAAATGAAAGAATCCACATCAAGATGTATTTGGATGATTCAGTAATATTGAATGTTTTGGAAGAAAAAATTGCAGTAACTCGTTGGAAGAAATTGGGGGATTTGTAGCAGGATAAATCCTTGGTTAATAATTTTTTTTTGAAAAAAAATAAAAAATCCTTGAGAATGGATGATACTGATTCTATAGATAAGAAACTAAATACATTTAATACTATTTGTGTCCTTTTTTATCTCAATTGGAGTGAGGATGCATGAGAAGGATTGATGTATGACCCTTTTGTGTTATTTTCTAGATTCATGTGATAGCCTAGTAATTTCCATTAGAGGCATTGTAAATACATTTGTTCTTAATGAGGTTGTGGATACTTTAGTATTAGAGGAAGTGAGGCAAAAATATTCTAAGTCAACCAATGAGGCTTTCAATGTTCATGCAAGATCAAAGGAGAAATGATAAAACAAAGAAAAGGGAAGATACAAATCCCATGGGATACATAAGTCTCCTACAAATTCCAAGGAAAAATGTTGGAACTGTGGCAAGGTCGAGAATTTCAAAAGAGACTAAAAGGAAGAGTAAAAGAGGATGATGGATATTCCTTTATTATATATTTGTAAACCCATGCAGGTGAGATTTCATGGTTAATAGACTTTGAATCTTCCTTCCATATGAATTCCCATTGGAACTAGTTTTTATTTTATAAGAGATATGATAGTGGGATGGTATACCTTGGTGATGACTCTGCTCTCAACATAGTTGGTTGTAATAGATTCTTGATTAGATTCCCTAATGGTAGATTAAATTGGATCAATGGATTTTTTGAAATTTTGGATCAGGCATGAAACCTACTATCAATAAGCACTCTTAATGATGAATGTGTGCAGATTGTTTTCTTTAACAAAGGGTGTAAGATGGTTCAAGGAGTTATGGTGATCACTGAGGGTGTTCTTGTGGGAACATTTTTCCATATTGATGAATGCACTATTCAGTGTAATATTTATTTGATTTATGTAGCGGATATATCTATAGGATCTACACTTTCACAGTTACAACCTATATCTACTTTTGATGATAATTATTTTTGGGTACCTAAAAAAGAAATTTATTCAGAATGCAAATTACATACAAAGAATACAATGATATTGCACCAAATATTGGGCCATATAGGTGAGAAGGTCCTATGGACCTTGAAAAACAAAAATCTAGTTGATGGATTGAATGATTGTTCTCTTGAATTTGATTTTTGCAAGTACTGCATATATTGAAAATAGAATCGTGTTCAATTTTATTGTAGTTCTAGTTTAATGTTGGACTTAATTCATTCTGATGTATTTGGTCTAGTTTATGTTACTTCAATTTCTTAGGATTTGTATATGTTCCATGCATTCACAATTACTCTAGAAGGACATGGGTTTATTTTCTTAGAACTAAATATAAGGTTTTTAGTCAGTTTAAGGAGTTTAGAACTCTCTTGGAAAATTAGAATGGTAGGAAGATTAAAGTGTTGAGGAATAATAATGGTGGCGATTTTTTTTATGCAAAGTTTATAAGTTTTGTAAGGATAACGGAATTGAAATACATAACACAGTGCCATATACCCCTCAACAAAATGGAGTTGGATAATGAATGAACATAAAATTGATGGAGAGAGCTAGGAATATGCTTAGTGGAGCCAACTTAGAGAATACGTTATGGGGCGAAGTGGTTGCTACTACATGTTACTTGATTAACAAGTATCCCTCATCAAACTCTTGTGGATAAGACCCCTATGGAGGTTTGGATAGGAAATAATCCCTCACTTCAGCATCTTCATTTTTTGGTCGTGAGGCATATTCTCATGTGCCTAAGGAGAAACATTTAGACTTGGATAACAAGGTTGTCAAATGTACTTCATCAATTATGGAAATGGTGTTAAAGGGTACAATATTTGGGATCCTATGGTTGGAATTTTTTTGTATAGAAGGAATGTTATTTTCAGAGAAGTCAATCCTTATTCAACATTGGTGTAGTTAGAAGAGGATGAGAATGATGTGTTGGTTCAACTATCACCCAAGACTAAGAAATATGGACTAGAAAATGAACAAGAATTTCATGATGGACCTAATCAGAAGGAGTTTTAAGAGAGTTTGGAAGACGAGGAATAAACCCCACCTCAAAATTTAAGGAGGTCCACGTGGAAATGAAGGAAACCTGACAGGTTTAATTATAGTCCATATAATTTTAGATGTATATTTTCTTTATTTTCTAGTACCGATGAAAATTTATTTTCTAACATCAATGAGACTAAAACTATGAAAGAGGTAATGGATATGGAATATAAGGAGTCTTAAATATTGGCCATGGATGAGGAAATAGTTGTTGGAACCTCAAGTTCTGATGGTTCGTCACATTTCTCCTAGAATCAGTAGGTCGGGTGGTTGACCAACATATAGAAATAGTAGGTTGAGTGATTGACTAGATATCTACATCACTCAGTCGAGTAGTCAAAAAACCTATTAGTTAGATAGTCAAAAAAAAATCAAAGACAGTCGTCAATGGATTGGTCAACCGAGTAATTGACTATCAATTGAACACATGGATGATTGGGTTAATCATCCTTCTCGATCTGACTAGACAACATGGATTTGATAGAGTCAACTCTAACCATATATGGTTGTATGTGGACAAGATCTTCCCAATTCCAAAATTGGTTAGATATTGAATCTATAAATAACAGACTCGATGGGTAATTATCAAATGTACAAAATTGTTAAGTGAACATGTGTGAAGATGTTCAACATGAATTATGATATTTTGATCACAATGATCTGTGCTTAATGTTAGATCATAATCCTATCTTCCCTTGGTGTATTACTTATCTTAGGCATCTAGACCTTGGTTAATCCATCTCAATTCATTTTTCCTCACTTGATTCAACTTTCTAGAGAGGGTAGGAGACACCTTCCTTGATTTTAGGGAGTTTTTCTTAAGTTTATGGAGTTAACTTTGAGTTATTTAGTTACAAATCCACTTAATAACTC
>JASDQU010587502.1:18003-34139 GCA_032191745.1 Picea mariana | reverse complement strand
TGGCTAATCCTTTTGAGGCTTTGATACTTGACATATTCTGATGATACAAGTCTTGAAACTTCTCCAAGTCTTTCCTAGTTTTCACTACTTCTTCCAGAGCTTCACATATTGCCTTCTTTTCTGATAATTGTTGTTTCAGAATGTCTTCGATTTTTTTTCCCTCTTATAGTTCCACTTTTAGCAGGGCAAAGTCTTCATTATGTTTTTTAATGCCTGTCTTGAACTATATCAACAATTGTTTTTTCTTTCTCTTCTTAAGTCTGAGTCTGTCAATCTCTTCCAAAGCGCTGATCAACTCTCCTTCCAAATCAACCACAACTTATTCATCATTAGCATCACTTCCTGTGCTTTTATTATCATAATCCTCTTTGGCCATAAGCATGAAGTCATTTACCTTATCTTCACAGGAAGAGTCATTATATGTGTCTTCTAAAGANTGCTTGATCCTTTCTTTAGTCTTCTCACAATTTTTTCTTCAATTTCATCAGCCTCAAAATCCTCATTCTTGTCTTCTTTAAATGATGCTTCTCTAGTGGTAGATTTATCTTTACTAATCCTCATTTCATAATCACTTAGAGTTCATAGGATTTGATCAATATACAGAGTCTTAAGATCATTCAGTTCTTCTATTGCAGAAACTTTTGGATTAAATCTATCAGGCATAGATCTTAAGATCTTCTGAACTAGTAATATGTCTTCAATCTTCTCACCAAGACCTTTCATGGCATTCATAAGCTCCTCGACTCTTAATAAAAAATTATTAACTATCTCATCCTCATTCATGTTTAGTTGTTCAAACTGTAATCTGTAGGTTTGAATATTGGCATCCTTTACCTTCTCATTACCTTCATAGCTTCTAATGAGTTTGTCCCACATTGCTTTGGAAGTTTCTAAGTGTATAACATTTACAAATTCTACTTCTGCAAGCCCATTCAAAATAGAATTCATAGCCTTAGCATTGAAGCTGAATTCTAGCTTGCATCTTTGGAAGATAATACAATCGACTTTACATAACTAGTCTCTACCACATCCCAGACATCTGCACCTAAAGCCATTATGTAGGTTCTCGTCCTAAATTTCCAGAAGACAAAGTTTGTTCCATTGAACAGGGGGGCCTTATTGGTTGAAGTTCCTCCATGGATAGTAATGTTTAAGCTCTAGGATCTACCCTTAAATAAAGGGAACTTTCTATGATACCAATTGTTGGACAACTGAGAGGGGGGGTGAATCAATTATTGTTCTTAAACAATTATTCTTATTATAAACTCTTTACAGAGCACTCAATGACAATCACAATAATGTAGGGAGGTAAGAAATTAAACATTCAACATAAATCACACACAAGAAATATACAGAGATATATATTTCCTGAGTAAACCCATAAAGGGTAAAAACCTCTTCTTCTTGATATGATAATTAATCTTTATTTTCTATACATTATCATTCTTATGAGAACTGACTCATTGTGAGGCTACCACCTCTTTCTGCAAGCTGCAACTTGCTGAGAGAACCAACTCTTTGGTTTCTCTAGCACCCACTAGAAGGAAGCACCAACTCTATGGTTTCTCTAGCACCCACTAGAAGGAAGCACCAACTCCCTAGTTTCTCTATCACCCACTAGAAGGAAGAACCAACTCCGTAATTGTTCCAGCACCAACTGGATGGAAGCACCAACTTCAATTTACACAGACACTGACCTGTATAACAGAGAACAACAGTTCTCCCTTGCACCACCTTGCCACCCTGGTTTTTCTGGCTACAACCAGATAGAAGCTACAACTCTCTGTGTTCAAGAACCCACTTGAAACTATCAAGACACCACTCCTCCCTAGCACCTCCCTACCACCCTAGAATATATATCTTTATTTTTTACAACTTTATCACAGTGATACAACATTTATCTATGGCTTACCAATCTCATCATTGTTCTGCTACACTGCTCTTCTCTTCCTGCATCAGTGTCTCTCTCCTCATGTCTGCTACGCTTTCTGTTCTTCTCTCATATATGCATTTATGTTCCTTGCTTCTTCTGTGTTTCATCACCTGCACACCGCATGCTTCTACCCACATAAGTCACACTCAACGACAACACTAATCTCTTCTCTGTTCTGCATTTTTATATTCTCTATGCACCAACTTCATGCTATGCGCAATGCCTCTACATGTTCCTCACTGCATCATTGTTCTTCCCTATAGGTTGTTCACTGAAGATCATACTCAGTCGTGCATAGCTCGACAATAGAAAATCACTTTACTTCTCTGTTCTGCATTCTTTTCTCACGTCGAGTCATCTCCTGATCATCATGGAAACTCTTTGTTATGCCTGGTGGTTAGTTCCATGCATTCATAATCACTAGGAATTATGCTAAGATTCCTTATATTCTCTGGTATTCGAGTCTCTATGTCTTCTCTTTCAGTTACATTCAGTCTTCTTTGGCTTCTAAGCCCTTTCCTTCACATGACCATCGACGGTGATCAAACGCTTATTCAAAAGGGGCTTCCCGATTTCTGTTTGGTGAGCACTGGCTCCGTTTCACGATATGAACTTGGGTTGTGAGATTCATGTGACCACGCAATTGAGAGCATGTCCATAGGAGGTTTGAGGGCAACCCTCTTTTCATCTCGCAATTCACCACGAGCCTCCACACATCCTTTCTCTAAAACCATGGTTTCGATTGCGGTATGCTTACGAAAAATTAAGGCCCAAGCATGTTTAGGCCCCATAATGGAGCATGACCATTGATCTCATGATATTAACGGTGCTCTTGAATGGATGGTTCATATTTTTCCTCTCAAGTCTGTGGACCAGATATCGCCTTCCTCCATCAACGACTGAGGTTTCCTTTGTGATCCGGCATCCGAGAGTTTCAACTCTCAAACCCTATTGCTGCTGACTGGATATCTTTCGGAATGGAAGATCCATTGACATTTGTCCTTGTCAATCGACGACTCTTCCTTCTTCCTTTGTCCATGTGAAATCCTTGGTCTCAGCGATCAAATGACACATGTTCCTCCAAACCAACAAATGAGATCAATTCCGTGATCCAGAATCCGGGAGTTTCAATTCTCAATTTCTCATTTGCTCCCGGAAAATTTCACCCAGAGTCCATGATCCAACGACGTGTGTACCTCTCGAATCAATGGTCAATATATCCTTCATGTCTCTGGACTTCGGAGATTTCAATTCTGAAACTCTCATTCCTCCTTCCTTTGATTTTTCCCAGAGTTGACAATCCACTAATGCATGTCCTCTTTAATCCAATGGTTATCCTCCACTCCAGGACTTCGGCCTTCGAGACTTCAAGTCTTTGGGTGAGTACTAGTGGTAAAACCCTTGAAGAAAAACTCTCGGAGTGACGTAACTCTTGCGTCACTCGATGATGTGTCATGAGCCGAGAAGCTGCCATGTGTCACTGGGATTTGTGATTTCCACATACCTGAAATGCTAAATCAACTTGACACTTGTCATTGTCTGATTATGCCATGTGTCCTTGCTGACGTAGTCTGTCACCTATCCTTGCTGACGTGTTCTGCCATGATCTAACGGTCATTGTTTGATCTCCAGATCCAACAGTTAATGGAACTTCAGATTCTGGGGATTTCAAATCTCAAACTTTCCTGAGTGTAAACTCCTCACATCTCTATATCCAAAGTGAATGTTGTTCATTTGATCAAGATCTTGGATCAACCATTTGATCTTTCTGTCATGCAACTTTTCTATATTATCATGTCCTTCCACTCAAAATTGATCCGACGGTTGTGATCAAATCATGACTTCATGTGTCGGGCATTTGAACATGAGACAACCTTGACTCTTGCAACTCCTGATATCTGAAATACTATAGATCAACAGTCCAAAACCCTCTATGATCCAACGATCTGGATCTTATCGGGACTTCACATTTCATGAAGTTGGAGGACTACTCACCTTTCACTTTTCCAGTTCACGAGTCAGCGAAATGATGATTTCTCGCCATGTGTCCTATGGATCCAATGGTTCAGATCTCATCATGATTTCGCATTTCGTGTAATTTTGGGATGGCTCTCAGCCATTATCCTCTTCACAGTTATATTGGATTTGACTATTGTTGGTCCTCAGGGCTCAGATCTGACGAATCAGATCTATACTTCTCCTCTGTGCTTCCTCTGGTCACTGGACTCTGACTAACGAACATCAGTTATTCAGGATTAGTGATCCAATGGCCATTTTTGCTCCTCCTCCTGAGCTTTGACTTTCTCAAATCTCTAAGTATCAAAGGCCACGACCAAAGATCCTTCTACAAGCCTTGATGTGTGGGATCTCGTCTACACATCTCAGAATTCTATCTCTCTTGAGGTTTGATCTCTGCAGTTCTTTCCTGTAAACATGCCATCATCATTGTTTTTCTTTCCATCAATGACAAGCACACTCTTCCTATAAACATGCCAACACCTAATAGGCTGCCTCATGATGAGAACCCCTATCCTCCAACTAGGTCTTGATTTTATTATTTTACGGGTCCCTTTGTTTCTTGTTGAGAATCCTTTTATTGCTTTCTCGGGGATCCCTAGGCAAAGCATATGAAGGTTTTGTTCCTTTGTCTTTTATCTTTTTCCATCTACTTTTACCCTCTCGGCCTTTAGCCCCTTCTTCCTAGAAGGTAAGGTACAACCCTTTGCTAGCTTGGAAAAACCAATGCCCGAACCAATGTATGGGATGGATGAGAGGGAAAAATATGAAAAGTGATAAGTATGGTGGGAATGGATGATGAACTTTCATGAACCCACCCAGTGGCAACTCAAACCCTATGAGAACCAAGTTTTTAGGGAATCATGTCATTCCCCTTGGGTGTGGACAAGTGGAAAAGGCATAAGTTTCAAGCACATGTCAGAAGTAAAAAGAATTAAATGCACATATTTAAATGTTTTGAGAATCAGAGTGACACATACCATGATACCCAGACTCATTACCTCACGGAGCAAGACCCACTATTGTTGAAGGACCGGGACGATGGGATGGATGTTGTTGATTCTGACAATATGGAGGCAGTAAAGAAGAAGGATGGGCCCTCCAGGGCCAGGCTCAAATCAATATGGTTCTCGTTACTCCA
Source organism: Picea mariana (assembly GCA_032191745.1). Lineage (NCBI taxonomy): Eukaryota > Viridiplantae > Streptophyta > Pinopsida > Pinales > Pinaceae > Picea > Picea mariana. The sequence continues at coordinate 29,049 of JASDQU010587502.1, read as the reverse complement.
TGTCTAGGACCTATGGTCCTCGATACATAATATCCTTAGTTATCCCTAGGCTAGGGGATAACAGTCACATTGAGTGTAATATGAGAAAGATCCTTGGGTTTCCCCACACCCTACTAAGTGACCAAAGTGGACATCCATAGCAAAGGATAACTTTTTTTTGTAGGCCACATTGATTTCCTTGGATTTGCAACATCCTATACCATTAGTAAACCCATTGGAATCTTGGTTGGATCTCCTCCTCTTCTCATTTCCAATGACCAAGATCCCAACTAACTGACACAAGTGTGGCAACTATAATCAACACAGACAATGTAAAGACAATGATTACCAATTTCATTCTCTTTCCCCTTATGTTCCTGGATACCTCACCTCCTTTGGTAACCTATTGTAGCCTCATAAAGGACAAGTCGAACTCATTATCAAAAAAAAATAAAGGAAGATAAAAAGGTGGAATATCTCAAATCTCAAATGATCTCAGCTATGTCCTCACATTTCCTTCTGCAATTTAGATTTTTCAAACAAAAATAAAGACCTCCTTCTACAATGTAGAGTTTGTTGGGACAAGTGTTTCATAAATCTTGTATTTCTATATTGGAGTAGGGAATAAATATAGAGCTATAATAGGGAATAACTATTGTTTAGTTGCAAAGAATAAATGCAAAGCTATAGCAATGAAAAAATGTAGATCATTATAAGCAAGAAATAACTATTGAGTAGTTGTAGGGAATAAATACATATCACTAACAGATAACGAATGCTAAGAAATAATAGTTTTCCAATCAATTTCTAGTGGTTTCCAACATGTAGAATTGGAAAGCCATAAATGGTTTGTAGTTTTGATATGCCTATTTTGAGTGCTAGAGTTGTATAAAAACTAAGTGTGATTTTTAACTTACTATTTTTCTACTAAAATTTCTTTGAATTCCTTATGCTATTGCTGAACACACTTGTTGAGAACACAAAGAGTCTATAATGTATTGTAATAATTTAGTTTTTCAATAATACATTGGCTATGCCTTAGACTGTGGGTTTTTTTTCCTGAAAGGGTTTTCCCTAGAAAATTGTTGTCTAATGGTTGTATGTTTCTATTTTGTTTATTATTGCAATTGTGTTGATTTAATTTCTACACATTTTTCTCTTATTCATTAGTGTAGGAAGTGTATTCCACACCTTTGCTTCTTTTAATTTGGTATAAGATGTTGATCACCTTAGATATAAGGTGTTAGGGACAAGGTTTTGTTAATCTAATATTCATTTGAATTGGACCTTGCACAAAATGAAATCTTGTTGGAGGGAAATAGTGATAACAACTAGATTAGAAATGGAGAAGTTTAATGGCACTAACTTTGAGTTATGGAAGATCAAGATGGAGGATATTCTCATAGATTGAGATCTATCGGTTGTAATATCTGGAACCAAACCCAATGGTATGAAAGATGAAGAATGGATGGTGTTGGAGATAAATGAAAGAGTCCACATCCAGATGTATTTGGATGATTTGGTAATATTGAATGTTTTTGAAGAAAAATTTGCAGTAACTCGTTGGAAGAAATTGGGGGATTTGTAGCAGGATAAATCCTTGGTTAATAAATGGTTTTTGAAAAAAAAATAAAAATCCTTGAGAATGGATGATGGTGATTCTATAGATAAGAACCTAAATACATTTAATACTATTTGTGTCCTTTTTTATCTCAATTGGAGTGAGGATGCATGAGAAGGATTGATGTATGACCCTTTTGTGTTATTTTCTAGATTCATGTGACAGCCTAGTAATTTCCATTAGAGGCATTGTAAATAAATTTGTTCTTAATGAGGTTGTGGATACTTTAGTCTTAGAGGAAGTGAGGCAAAAGTATTCTAAGTCCACCAATGAGGCTTTCATTGTTCATGGAAGATCAAAGGAGAAATGATAAAACATAGAAAAGAGAAGATACAAATCCCATGGGATACATAAGTCTCCTACAAATTCCAAGGAAAAATGTTGGAACTGTGGCAAGGTCGAGAATTTCAAAAGAGACTAAAAGGAAGAGTAAAAGAGGATGATGGATATTCATTTATTATATATTTGTAAACCCATGCAGGTAATATTTCATGGTTAATAGACTTTGAATCTTCCTTTCATATGAATTCCCATTGGAACTAGTTTTTATTTTATAAGATATATGATAGTGGGATGGTATACCTTGGTGATGACTCTACTCTCAACATAGTTTGTTGTAGTAGATTCTTGATTAGATTCCCTAATGGTAGATTAAATTGGATCAATGGATTTTTTGAAATTTTGGATCAGGCATGAAACCTACTATCAGTAAGCACTCTTAATGATGAATGTGTGCAAGTTGTTTTCTTTAACAAAGGGTGTAAGATGGTTCAAGGAGTTATGGTGATCACTGAGGGTGTTCTTGTGGGAACTTTTTTCCATATTGATGAATGCACTATTCAATGTAATATTTCTTTGATTTATGTAGCGGATATATCTATAGGATCTACACTTTCACAGTTAGAACCTATATATACTTTTGATGATAAAAAAAATTGGGTACCTAAAAAAGAAATTTATTCAAAAAGAAAATTACATACAAAGAATACAATGATATTGCACCAAATATTGGGCCATATAGGTGAGAAGGTCCTATGGACCTTGAAAAACAAAAATCTAGTTGATGGATTGAATGATTGTTCTCTTGAATTTGATTTTTGCAAGTATTGCATATATTGAAAATAGAATCGTGTTCAATTTTATTGTAGTTCTAGTTTAATGTTGGACTTAATTCAATCTGATGTATTTGGTATAGTTAATGTTACTTCAATTTCTTAGGATTTGTATATGTTCCGTGCATTGACAATTACTCTAGAAGGACATGGGTTTATTTTCTTAGAACTAAATATAAGGTTTTTAGTCAATTTAAGGAGTTTAGAACTCTCTTGGAAAATTAGAATGGTAGGAAGATTAAAGTGTTGAGGACTAATAATGGTGGTGATTTTTGTTATGCAAAGTTTATAAGTTTTTTAAGGATAATGGCATTGAAATACATAACACAGTGCCATATACCCCTCAACAAAATGGAGTTGGATACTGAATGAACATAAAATTGATGGAGAGAGATAGGAATATGCTTAGTGGAGCCAACTTAGAGAATACGTTAGGGGGAGAAGTGGTTTCTACTGCATGTTACTTGATTAACAAGAATCCCTCATCAAACTCTTGTGGATAAGACCCCTATGGAGGTTTGGATAGGAAATAATCCCTCACTCCAGCATCTTCATTTTTTGGTCATGAGGCATATTCTCATGTGCCTAAGGAGAAACATTCAGACTTGGATAACAAGGTTGTCAAATGTACTTCATCAATTATGGAAATGGTGTGAAAGGGTACAATATTTTGGATCCTATGGTTGGAATTTTTTTTGTATAGAAGGAATGTTATTTTCAGAGAAGTCAATCCTTATTCAACATTGGTGTAGTTAGAAGAGGACGAGAATGATGTGTTGGTTCAACTATCACCCAAGATTGAGAAATATGGACTAGAAAATGAACAAGAATTTCATGATGGACCTGATGAGAAGGAGTTTTAAGAGCGTTTGGAAGAGGAGGAATAAACCCCACCTCAAAATTTAAGTAGGTCCACTTGGAAATGAAGGAAACCTAACAGGTTTAATTATAGTCCATATAATTTTAGATGTATATTTTCTTTATTTTCTAGTACCAATGAACATTTATTTTCTAACATCAATGAGACTAAAACTATGAAAGAGGTAATGGATATGGAATATAAGGAGTCCTAAAGATTGGCCATGGATGAGGAAATAGTTGTTGGAACCTCAGGTTCTGATGGTTCGTCACATTTCTCCTAGAATCAGTAGGTCGGGTGGTTGGCCAACATCTAGAAATAGTAGATTGAGTGATCGACCAGATATCTACATCACTCGGTCGAGTAGTCAAAGAACCTATTAGTCAGATAGTAAAAAAAAAATCAAAGACAGTCGTCAATGGATTGGTCAACCGAGTAATTGACTATCAATTGAACACATGGATGATTGGGTTGATCATCCTTCTCGATCTGACTAGACAACATGGATTTGATGGAGTCAACTCTAACCATATATGGTTGTATGTGGACAAGATCTTCCCAATTCCAAAATTGGTTAGATATTGAATCTATAAATAACAGACTCAATGGGTAATTATCAAATGTACAAAATTGTTAAGTGAACATGTGTGAAGATGTTCAACATGAATTATGATATTTTGATCACAATGATCTGTGCTTAATGTTAGATCATAATCCTATCTTCCCTTGGTGTATTACTTATCTTAGGCATCTAGACCTTGGTTAATGCATCTCAATTCATTTTTCCTCACTTGATTCAACTTTCTAGAGAGGGTAGGAGACACCTTCCTTGATTTTAGGGAGTTTTCCTTAAGTTTATGGAGTTAACTTTGAGTTATTTAGTTACAAATCCACTTAATAACTCCTTTCCAACCTCCATGCAAAGTTTAAACACCTAAATGACGGAGAGCACACTTCCTTCTTAAATCAAGGAAACTGTCCCTTGATTTTAGGGATTTACCCCCTTTCTTTAGTAAACTTTGCATGTTTATCTATTCAGTTATTAAAATTTCACTTTTCAGCCTATCATACTCATGTTAGGTGTGGGTTATCTATTTTATAGGTTTAGGCATGTGCTTTAGCCATTTTTACACTGCTTTTAGTGACAGTTGCTATTATTAGTAACAAGATCAATTCCTCTCTACATATTGGATTGATTTCATTGTAATTTTAAATATATTGTGAATACATTCATTCTTGTGGAGTAAATTCTTCTCTATATCTCTCTTCTTTGTTTATTTTCAAATTCATTGGATTAGTATTATTTTTCTCATCGAATTCTAGATCTCTCAGTTCTCAGAATTTTACATGGTATCATAGCCTCAGGGAATCTGAGGGAGAGGTATACTAGTTTTGAAAGATCATCAAAGGAGGTAGCAAAAATCAATGGATCGACACCTTCAGCCCAAGATTTTTTTCCTAACTCCATTCAACTAATTTGAATGGAAAGTCAAGATCACCCTTGCTCTCAAAAGTAAATATCTTTACCGGATAACTATGACAATGGAAGTAGATCCTGAGTCCATCGATGAGAAAAACAACTTTCTCAATAGACAAGATATGGCCATAGGATTATCTGCTTGTTTATTTCTCCAGAAATTATACACCAAGTATATGATGTCTTACAAGACTCAAATCCAAATGAATTATGGATAATATTGGAGGTTTTATTTGGGAATAAAGAAGATTGTGAAGATTTCATGTAGGAGGTTGAACAGATAGAGCCAGAAGAGAAGCCTTCAGAAGACTAAGAAATTTATTTTGAAGAGTCTTATACACAAGTATATGCACAAATTTGTATTCCATTAATTGCAGATGATATTGAATCCATTTCATAATTTTTTTTCTGAAGTTCATGTGGAATATATATTGCATGCATCTCAGGAGTCACATGCAGACACTTTACATGCACCATGTATGCATCTCAAGAGACAAAAAGGGAGCCACACACATCAGATTTAATTTTGATACTTTTTGAGCGAAATTTTCATAATTTTTTTTTTTATATATTTGAATTCCCCTCAGAAAAATACCCAATTTAAAAAAAAAAAATCGTTCAAAATGGAGTCTTGGAAGTGAAGTTATGATCATTTTAAAATCAACAATTTTCATCATTTTTCTGGAAACAGCCACACGGTTTTGAAAGTTTCATCCAAACTTTATTTGGATCTTCTTCATTAAAAGAAGAGAAAGTGGATATGTGTGGACACCTCAATGTTGCATCTACTTCATCAGATCTGTCCATACATATACATCTTCAACAAAATCTTCAACGAGCACAAACTTGCACAGTTGTGAGGTCTTCTTGGAGTGAAGGACAAGGTTGCTTAGCAATTGCTTTTTGTTCCTTCTCACGTTTTTTATGAGGGGTTGATTATTATATTGAGTAGATAAAATGGCCTAGTAGTTGGGACTCGCATTTTCTTATTATGTCACTACAGTTAGGCTTAAGGGGGGTGTTAGAGAATAATCCTAACTTCCCTTGGTGTATTATTTGTATTAGGAACCTAGACCATGGTTAATGCATCCCAATGCATTTTTCCTCACTTGATTCATCTTTCTAGAGAGGGTAGGAGACACCTTCCTTGATTTAGGGAGTTTTCCTTAAGTTTAGGGAGTTAACTTTGAGTTCTTTAGTTAGAAATCCACTCAATAACTCCTTTCCAACCTCCATGCAAAGTTTAAACACCTAAAGGAAGGAGAGCACACTTCCTCCTTAAATCAAGGAAAATGTCCCTTGATTTTAGGGATTTACCCCCTTTCTTTAGTAAACTTTGCATGTTTAGCTAATCAGTTAGTAAAATCGTACTTTTCAGCCTATCATAGTCATGTACTTTTCAGCCTATCATAGTAAAATCGTACTTTTCAGCCTATCTTTAGTAAAAATCTATTTTAGAGGTTTAGGCATATGCTTTAGCCATTTTTACATTGTTTTTAGTGGAAGTTGCTATTATTAGTAACAAGATCAATTCCTCTCTACATATTGGATTGATCTCATTGCAATTTTAAATATATTGTGATTACATTCATTCTTGTGGAGTAAATTATTCTCTATCTCTCTCTTCTTTGTTTATTTTCAAATTCATTGGATTAGTATTATTTTTCTCATCGAATTCTAGATCTATCGAGTCTCATAAATTTACACTTAAGTGTTGTAACAGTGTCTTAATACAACACCTATTATCTTTGAAATGTAATCATCTTCAATTATTTTTAGTTTTGTTTATTTGTTTTGTATTAGGTTACACCCAATCCCCAACATGGTATCAAAGTAACTAGTTGTCACCTTGCCTATTTTCTATAAATTGTGTTGACTTGGATCTTTTGTGTGATTGACTCTGGGCCAATGATTTGTTGGTTGTAACTTGTGGAAAAATATCATATTTTTCAAGATATCAAAGATATATTTGAATATTGATCTTTTTATTTTAAATGAATCAAATTATATTGTATGGGATCTAGACATGGATACCCTACTGAAGAGTAAAGGACTGTGGCAATATACGAAGACTATGATTCTAGATCCAACAAACCATAAAAAAAATTATTTTTCTGATGGGAAGAAGGATGGGGTTGTGGGGGTCATCACGACCTATATCTCTTAGGAGATTTGATTTCACATCAGCGGAATCGACTTCCCTCATCAATTATAGAAGAAGATGAAGTCTTTATTCGACAGAGTCAATGAAAGCCACATCATGCAATTGGAGAAAGAGTTGATCTCTCTTGATCCTCATTCTTTCGACATAATTGAGGACTATTTGGCACATGTAAAGGAACTGCAGTTAACATTGGGTGAATGTAGAAACAATTATTTAAAGAAAGATGGAAAACTCATCTAGTTGGTCCCAATGAATTTGATAAAACCATTCGACATGTTTGTTTCAACTTTCTGCACCAACTAGTAGCAACACAAGGAATATGGTAAGGAATACACCTTTAAAGTGTTTTGTGGCTTATTGATTACTATTCAAAACAAATTGCTTGATGAATTAATTCTTGGTAGTAAACATCAATCTCATTTGGGCAAGGGAAAGGACAAGTTGAATCACGAGGAAAGAGGATGGTTTGATACCCCTATACAAAAACCTGGAGACCTCAACCATAAACCTAAAGGGAATATAGATGCACCCTATCAACATCGAAAGAAGATGACATGTTTGTACTATGGAAAGACTGGACATGTAGATAAGGTATCCTACAAGAAGAAATATGACCTAGAGGAGAAGGTCAAATGCCTTGAAGGAGACATGTTTGTTTTTTGACCCCCTGATAATTTCACCTTCCAAATTGGAACCTCCCAAATGTTTCTTTCTCATCCTGGGTAGAATGAATGGGTAGTTGACTCTGGTTGCACTCATCATATAGCTAAGGATGTTTCCTTGTTCACATCTAGATAAATTTGTGGAGAGAAAGATCTATGTTTCTGATGATTTGTCTCTCAACATTACTGGTTGTGGTGATGTTCCATGTTGACATGGGAGAATCGGCGACGTCTATCATTTACTGAATCTCAATTTAAATTTGTTTTCAGTTTCTTAATTAACACGGATAGGTAATATTGTGGAGTTTTGTCCAGTTCAGTTCTTTGTTCGATATTCTAATAAAGTTCAATTGATTTTCACTGGATTTTTTCTTGATCCAAAGGAAAAATTGTATAAGGTTTGTGACACAACTCAACCTGACTCTAAACCGACTACTCTTGTTGCTCACACTGACAAAGGAAGTCGAACTTGGCATGAATGACTTGGACATCTAAATTTTTGAAGTCTATAGTTGATGGAAACTTAGAATATGGTTGCTGGTCTACCTAATGTTTTTCCCCCATATGGAGCATGTAAAGGATGTGTGTTGGGTAAGAATCATTAGGAACCCTTTAACTATGGCAAAGTGTGGTGAGCATAAAACCTCCTATATTCGGTTCACAGTGATATTTGTTGCATCAAACTACCTTTCTTAGTAGTCGCATAGTATATTTTGACCTTTATTGATGATCTCTCTCATTTCACTTGGGTTTATTTCCTAAAAAACAAGAATCTTGTCTTTGAAAAGTTCAAAGAGTTCAACGCCTTTGCTGAAAAGCAATGTGGCCAACCAATCAAGTACCTGATATTATACAATGGTGGTGAGCATGTGAATCAAACCTTGAATAATACCTGGTTTGATCTAGTATTGACTAGCGACGGTTTCTCCCTAATACCCCTTAACAGATTGTCAAAGAGTCATACTTGCATCATGATGGGCTAGTTTGAAGAGTCTAAAGACTATCGACTATTTGATCATGCCAAACAACAAATCATTGCCAGAATAAATGTATGGTTTGATGAGAAGTATTTCAACATCAAATTTTTGAATGCTTCCTTTGGCTTGTTATAGGGTGATCACTTTGATGTTGTTTCCAAATATGGTTCCCTTGTTCCTTTTTTTAGTCCTTTGACTGGAGAGTCAAACTATGTCCTTGTATCTCTTGAGCCATCAACCTCCAATTCGACTGGTCAACCGATCTCTGTTTCAACTGGTTCTCCATCCCCTTCAACTGAAATTGTTCTAACATATAATCAACCTTCTACAATGAACAATAGTTCACCCCTTTCTTTCCTACCCAGATGGGCTACTAAGACAATTCAAGTTGTTGGTCCTAATGTCGATGATATTTATTCATCCTAGAAAAATCACAATTAGAAGAAGCATGTTAGCGTTTCTTTGATGACTCACATGCTTGAAACCTTTGACCCTATTACCTACTTAGATGCATAAGGACAACCTAAATGGGAGTAGGCTATGCAAACATAAATGGATTCTCTTTTGAATAATCACAATTGGGATTTAGTTCCCCAACCTCAAGAGAAGAACAATGTAAAGTGTTGATGGGTCTACAAGACCATATTTGCCTTGCGTCACAAAACTCATTTGGTTGTGAAGGGTTTTTCTCAACAAGAAGGCATCGACTACCTTTAGACCTTTTCCCCTATTGTGAAGATGAACTCCATTCAACTGAATCTTTCCCTTGTTTCTCGATTTGGATGGTAGATCCATCAAATGGATTTGAAGAGTGATTTTCTTCACGACAACCTATATGAAGAAATTTTCATGGAACAACCTCCTATATTTGTGACATATTCTCACCTGGTTTGGCGACTTCAGAAGTCTCTTTATGGTTTGAAGAATGCTCCCATAGTTTGGTATGATAAGATCGATAGTTTCTTTCTTCGACTTGGTTTCATACATTGCGAATCTGATCACATCCTATATGTACTCCATACTCATGGTGTAATGACTCTTTCCACCATTTGTTTTTTAATTTCCATCGTGAAGAGTATGCTCGTGCGATTATACTTGGCATTTTTCTTATACATATTTTGTTAAATGTTTATTGCATACAATTTGTTTAATTTTTTAAACTAATTGTCATGGCATTTCCATGATAGGATAATTGTTCATTGGCACTTAAATCCGCATTCCAATTCTTCCATTGTGTTGATCATTAGCACTAAATGGATATTATCCTCTTCACATGAATTGCAACTAATTTTATCAATTTTCTTTGTTATGTTCTCATTCATACGATATTACTCAACTAAGCCCATATAAACAGTTGTGGTATTGTAGGAATGAACTATGACTCTAAAGTTTTGGAGAAAACTTGCACTGTTTACAGGTAAGATTTCCTTTTATTATTATTTAAAATTCTCGGATTTATGATTAGTCTCGGATTTATCAATAACTAGGTTAATGGATATCCACTAGGGAAGAATCCATGCAAGCCACATCTTGGTGCAATTAATTTCTCTTCCTGTATTACTCCTATTAGTACACCAATCATTTATTGCGGTGTGGTAACCGAGTATGTCACTTGTTCAGTGTATCAATTCTTTTGGATGGTGAGCATTAAATCCATCTACTCTACTCTACCCAATAGTAGGGTTTCATTGTTTTTCTTTTGCGTTTGCAGGGAAGACTTAAACCCAAGATATATTGAATACCAAAGCATTGCAGGTGATAGCTTTCTCCATTGCTACCAATGGTTGAATAGTTTAAAACTCACATCTGGTTTCTTTTTATTGTATTTATCTAACTTGAAAATTATTTTTTCTTATGTGGTTTGTACACAGGGATACACTGATTTGGAGCTAACAGCTTGCCAATCATCGTACTCGTTGTTTGTTTGAGCGCTAAGGTAAAGAGCGATTTTGTTTATAGTAGGTTTCCTTAAGTTTTGATTTTTAATATTACATATTATTCTAAACATTTCAAAAAATATTTTTCTATGGAATCTATGCAGGGTCTATTGAAACCCTTGGTGCGATGTCGGATTCAATGGTCGTCGATAACCATGTATCATGGCTTGTCTTATGGTGAATACCCATATGGTGAAAACTATGTTGAGATCATCAGTTGGGTAATAACGCCGAGTTAGATTTTCTTCGTCGTGTTCC
>JASDQU010587501.1:70220-87503 GCA_032191745.1 Picea mariana | reverse complement strand
TTTCCCATAATCATATACATATAATGCTAACTAAATTTCATAAATCAACCGCATGCAATCGATACACAGAAAGATCGGATACTCCAGTATAATGGATCACTTTAATTACTCATCGATTCAAAGTTCCTTTGAATATTATTAAGTAACCATGCTGCAACAGTCATCATATATATATATTTTTAAAGAGTAATATATCGATTCTATCCATTAATAATTACATATATATGAACTAGAATACATTATCTGAATAGTTAAATCCATGTAGTTACTTCGCAAGTATACATTCACAGTTACATAAAAAGTCCTTCAAATACAAATACTGAAACAGTAAAATACCATAGCCAAATGAGAATAACAATTTGGGGAAGTTCTTCAGTAATTGATTCTGCACAATGACTTTCCTTTTCTCACCTGCTAATCCAGTGACTACATCGGTACCTCCTAGCGAACGTTAGGGGTACTCTTCTCCCCCCTAGCCCCATGAGCCGTAAAGGGACCACACATAAGAACCAAAAAACAATAGCTCAAATTTTTCCTCGCAAGGAAGAACTTCCACTCTTTCTCAAGCTTGAAATCCCAATTCTCACAAGTAAAACATAGTCCAACAAAATTCTGGCAACATAATCGTACTAATCAAAAGTGGCCTCTATTCTCCTTCTACCCCATTTCTTTCTTACACTTGTCCACATGCACACGTAATTCAGCTTTTAATTATTTTATTTATTATTATTCACCCACACACTTGTCTCACTGTCTCCAAGTTGCACAAGCAATTACTCTTTTTATTTTAATTAAAAATCCAAAATCTTTCACATTCCCCAATGTGTTCCTACTTTAGCTCTTAGTTGTCCCTTTGTTCCCAAAAATCTCATTTAATGAGTGTCTCCTATCTAAATCTTAGTTAGAGTTGGATTAAGAGTCTTCTTCTAGTTAGACTTAGTGGTAGTTTGACTCAAGATATTATTCTATGTGTACACCTATTCTCTCATATTATTATTTCTTTCTATTTTAAAATATGTTTTATTAATTTCATGCACAGATGTGCATTTTATCCAAGCTTTACATTTTTATTCACCTTTTTCCTCGATTTTTTTATCTCAATTCTTTTAGTTTATTCAATATTTTTAATTTGTCCCTTAATTAGATTTAGACTTAGACTTAGTCTTAGATTTAGCCTTAGACTCTTGTTAGGGTTTTAGGTTTATAATTTATTGAATAAATAATTATTTTATTCTAACAAGGTCTAAACATTTAAATGTTTTCTAGGTCACCTAGATTTATTGACTCATGTTTTAATTGTGCGACGTGCCCTTCAAGACGCACCTCCATGTTCCAAGGGTGCCACTCACCTTTGACTAGTTTTGGAAGTTTTTCGGACCCTTGGAGTCAACACTCCACTTGGTCGACCATGTGAGAGACTAAGGGCTTCTAAGGAATAATGATTACACCTTATTCTGAACCCCTTAGATTTCCTCATGAGTGATTGTCTCAGTTTTCTCTCACCGCATCATGTACCTCACGAAATAGGTAATCATTAACCTATTGTTTAGGTCAATCTATGGTTCCTGTGAATGGACCATTTACTCCTTATGTGAGTCGAATTAGCAAGCATTGTCATGCATGCATTCACTGACAAAAATAGTATCAAAATAGATGTATATAAATCAATCATGTATCACATGTGAAAAAAATGAAATGCTCAAACAAAATACAATCCACTCTTTGACTCAATCTGGAGTCCAAGGTAGTCCATTGATTCCATCAACAACCATAACTTGTCATGTGTCCTGCACACTCAAGAGAACTCATCAATAATATTTGTCAATACATATACCTCTAAAAATAACAATAAATCAAAATACATCATCAACAACATATATAACTCATAATCGAAATGAGATCATAATGTACCATAACTGGATCACTTGCATGCAAGTGTCCTCGAAGAATAAGTCAATATAAGTGTGATTAGTAGTATGGGATGTTACAAAAAAATTCTGCGAAAGCCTTAACGATCATATAATGATTGAAATTTTATAATCAAAACATAGTGAAAGTATTGATGTAAGTGAAGACGAATGTCTTGAAAATATTGTTGTTTATTATAACTCAAGATAATCTTTCCATTTTCTTATCGCCAATTAGTTGATATTCTTTCTATCTCGACCTTTTATTAGATTCTAATGTGCACAACAATTTATCTGCTTTATTGGACAATGTGCCATCACAGTCTATTTCTTTTGTCATGTTTGTTCTTGATGATATAAATTTCAAACATAACATAAATAAAGTGAGATTTGATTCTCTTCCACTCCAATAATTTATAATGAAATATGATATGTTGCAAGACGTTCCTTTTCGATTGATTTATGATAAGAACAATGCACTTTTTTTTGTGGAAATTGAAGTTCATTCAATAATTAAATCAAATTGTTATGATCTTATTCCAAATTTTGAACAAATTCATTTTATCGATGGGAAGCCTCAAACCAATACTCTGATTTTTATAATGAATCATCGTAAGATTTGTTTATTATTTGTAAGTATGATTCATAGAAGAGATAACCTGAATTTCTGAGTTTTATGACAAGATCACAGATTGGCTTTAGTGTTCATATCTACAAAATCTTTGGAGTAATGTTAAAGTTATGCTTACTTGTTTCTAAATAAAAATCAAGGAGGTAAGTATGGCACATTTTTTCCATATCCTCCATTCGAAGAAATTCATGAACAGATGGAGAACTGCCAAGAGGATGAGGCACTTCAGTCTAGGCCGATGGTTATGTTAGGTCCCTATAATCTTGACAAGTTTTCTAAGATAATTTGTATTCTTCCATGCTTTTGTGATACATATTATGACAGAATTGCAAATTGGCTGGAGGATTCATGTATTGAAAGTTCTCAAAAGAAAGGTAAGGTTATACTAACTTGGTTTTCGAATGAAGATCATAAAAGTAAGTACGCCTTGTTTATTATTCATTCTGAAAGACTCCAATTATTTTTACTAATTGGAAATTCCTTTGTCTTTACAGGATTGGATCTATTTCAATGGATGCATTGGAAGTACGACTCCCATTAGTGTTTTGATTTGTGAAGTAGTTTGGAGTAGGTTTAGGAATAGATTTCCTTTTTGTTTTATTTTTCACTATTTCTTTTTAATAATGCAATTATGGAGACACGTGGTTATCAAATGCACAAGTCAAGTCACCATATGAACACAGTCAAGGAAGTTTACTTTAAATTCATTTTCCCTTCTAACTATTGTGATTAAACATTTCTTTTCGAAAACTCATTATCATGACGAAATGTTTAAACATGAATATTTGAAAAGAGAGAATAAATAGATAAGGGACTTGAAATTTAAATTCACATTAATTTTACCCTGACATAAGACTCCACGAGTATGTCTTACCACTGCACATAATTGCACCTATCTGAATTAAGGATTTTTCTTATTTCTTTTAATTTCTTTTGAAACATGTTTAATTTTGAATAATAATCTTGATTAAATTAAATTCTCGTGCATCACTATCTTAAGGAAATAACCTATCTAAACACAAGACTTTAAACGATTCAATTCTTCCTTTTGTTTTATGATTTTTATTGTCACTGAGATGATAATTTGTCCAAATCTTGGTTATGTTTTATTTGTTTTTGATAAAAAATAGTTTTTATATTATCTTGAAGTTTTCTTTGTTTTTTTTTAATTTGAAAGGACTTTCAGTTTTGATTTTATGTGTAGAAAAATATGATTTGGTTTGTTTTCTACGTGTTGATTCCACATTGGGTCTAACATAAGTTTTTGTTCATTTAATTCTAAAATCTGATTTTTTAAAGGGAAATATTTCAAACAAGATATTTCTTATATGCATCGTGGAAAATATTTTCTTGGATTCTAAAATCAGTTGCAGACTATGCTAATAATTTTTCCATATTTCTTTATTATTACTCATGAAGATTATATTTAACCAATTCAAAAGTTTAACAAATAATTTACTTTTAAATAATCAGTTTGAGAAAACTTTATAGATCAGTTGAAAGTTGATTATTCCTAAACTTCTTATGCCATCCCAATAATTTTAAGAAGTCTTCAGATATGCTTCCCCACCTGTGACGAAATCTCTTTGATATTAATTTAAGTAAGCTCGATCCTAATATATGAATTAACTAAAGGATAAGAGGTATCATTACGAGCCAGCCTATCATAATCATATGCTCTTTTATGTAGTGACATTACCACTATTGGCCGTCAAACCAGGGCAATGGCTTTCATTTGTAAAGTTGTAAGACAAGGAGTCTCATCATGAGCCAACTTGTTTACTATGTGGGATTCAGTGAATGACACTCTCACATGCTGGTTACCAAGCTAGGAAAGTGGTCTTCAGCTAACCGTTGAATAAAAGAAAAGACCAAAGGATCTACAAGTTACATAAACCTCTCACAGTTGGGATACAAGCATTTGAATAAAGGATAAAAGGTAACCATGTCAAGTCTATGAATGCCTATTGGAAACAATGGCCATGCATGTGGTATTGAATTTATTCCTTCACTACTAACTATTTATCTGATTAACTCTCTTTTCCCAAAATTTATTATTGGTAAAGTTTATTGTTTCTATTTATAATGAATTAAATGAATATGGATATTATTTTTTATTTAGCTTCTAAATTCTGATAAAGAAAATACAAATGTTACTTAAACAACATATGTTATTTGTATATGAATCAAAGATAAAGTTTCCCTTGATGATCAAATATTTTGTGGGTTCCATATATTTTGCAGGTTTCATATTACAATACCACAGATGATTGTTTCACCCAATAAGCCGTCAATTATTATGGTAAAAAACAAATACCCTACATTTTTCAAACAAAATCTAGGGTCCCTCTTACTTTTTTTGGATTTTTTGTTTGTCTTCTTTCGATTCTATTTTATTTGAATGGTTTGTATTTTTGTAACACCCTGGGTTTTGAGTCCCATATTAAATAATGTATTTTGTTAATCTATGAAAGGCCAGTGTGCCTAGGAAATGTAAGGTTTGATCATTATTAATAATAAATACATCATCAGATGCTAGATGGACAAAGACAAGAGTTGTAGGGGGCTATGATCCCACAAGAGAGGGGGATTGAGGGGATAAGTATTTATTTTATACGTTATTTACCCATTTTGTTAGAGAATAACAATTACATGAGTTTCTTGGAGGGGGAGGTCAAGTGGTTCCTTAATTCCAAGAATTACATAAGCATGTCCTTGGTAGGTTTGGGTGGTTCTCATTATTTTTCTTTTGTTTACTTATTCTTCACTCACTCACCCACTCACTCAATTGCTCCTTGTTCAAACCTTTCATTTTGTTCTCACTCCATTCATTTTTTCACCCACTTGTCCTTCCTCATTGGTGTCTTAGCTTGGGGAAAGGAAAACAAATTGTTGGAGAGGATCCATGGTTTTGTTGGCTTTAAAGATTGTTGACGTATTCTAGCCATGAATCAAGGCCTCCATGTTTGAGATTCTTTGTACTGTGTTCAGTTTTTTTCACAGCTACAATTCCTAAGAGTCCCAACATGGATATTATTGACTAGCTGCGCTGGAGCCCTGGATGGAGATGTATAGCTTGAGGAACTGTGTAGAAGAGAAGGGGGTCCATTTTCTTGGGTTGTGCATGTTGTGTAGAAGAGAGTTGGTGTTCTTTGGATTGTTGTGGGTGATGCAAATCCTGTGAGATCTTGTGTGTTGATTGGTTTGGGAAGCCTAGTGACACTCATGAATCATCCTTGTGGATTCACAACCGTGGCTTGGGGGTGACGCTGCTATTGAGACTTGGAACAATAATGTCTACGGTTGGTTGGAACAACCTTTTTCTACAGCCAGTTTTTTCTACAGCCAGTTGGTGATTTGTTTCATTCAATATAAGTTCTCCCTTTTATGGTTTTATTTTATTCTGTATTTATTTCATTGTGTATTTACTTACCTAAGAAATTTGTATATGTAATATGCATGCTTGTTGGTTATTGTTGTGCATGACATATGTCTCATTTATTTATGGCGTAACATGAATCTTGATCTATGCACGTGAATACTACATGCATATGTTTTAATTACAAGTTAGATAAAAAGTAGAAAAATAAGTCCAGAGGTGGGCTTGAAGTGGCATAGCCCATCCTGTGGGTGGTTGGGTATGTTACAGATTGGTATCAGAGCCTTAGGTTGAAACACTGGGCTCGTATGGGCCATATCTATTGGTCAAAGTCTCATGGTTGAGATCGATTATGAGCTTGAAATCGTAAATATCAGGAGGAATGGCATTGCAGAGTCCACACAAAAGCCATAACGTCAGATATCCTTTGTAAGGGATCGTGGGATTGTGACTCTCCCTTTCAAATTCAGGAACGATTAGAACCATGGGATCAAGGGAGATCTGGATCGTTGCATTAGAGGGAAGGTGAACATGGGTCGTCCGATGAAGGAGAAACAAGATTTTAGGTAAGATTAATTCCCAACCATCAGATCTAGCTGGTCGATCGTCAGTCATCGATTGAAGCCAAGCGGAAAAGGAAAAAACTTCAGACTTCACCTCGACAATCTTGGTAGGAAGGCAAGCCTGAAATGATGAAGGTCAGAGTCATGAAGTCTCATCAGCGTTGGGTGATCAGAATTTGGACCAGGGGTCTAAAATTTGCTCAATTTTCAAAGTGCTCAGAATGCGACGAAAATGGTGTCATTGCCTCCGTCTCGTTCTCCTGATTCCGGCAGTATATTTACTTTCACAAATTGAGTCCGTATGGAGAAGATATCGCGATCTGTTCGCCGAGCCAAACAGGGAAAAATTTGATGTTGACTGTACCTGTCCGTATAGTCCGTACAGGACACATGGTAGGACCGTACAGGACATGTGGCGTGTCCATAAAGGACACGTGATGGCTCCTGGGCATGACACGTGTCATGCATTTATGGATTTTTCAACGTACGGTTTGTCCAATCTTGAAGTGACACGTGTCACCACTTGAAGGGTGACACGTGGCACATGCTGACGTCAGCAACCTGCGTGGCTTGGTGATGTGGCAGTTTGTACCTTTTGTATGATGATGTGGCAGCTGAGTTGGCAGCACTGACGTGGCGGTTTGTGGTTCGTTGACAGTTGGACGAATTATATTTGGACACGTGTCATGTTGTGGGCGAATGAAAAGGTGCCACGTGGCCCAATAAAGGGCTGCCACGTGGCACCCATTCTAGCTGTTGGTCTACGTTTGGTTTATCAAAATAATTTGGGTCCGTGGGGTTCGACCCCTGGACCTCTACCCACAGTCAAAGTTTGAACATAATCTGGCCAACTGCTAGACCATGCATCCGTTTTTATATGGCAAATGGAAAAAGGTTTATATGAATTCATTTGTTGCTATGGTCGGTGCGGGGTTAGGGCTGGGGCTAAGCCCCAACCCCCGGTCACAAGCTTTTGCATATGGCCATGCCCACAACTTTCGCGCGGGGGTATGTTTCAATTGCAACCGGTTCTATTATGGTTCCAAATAACCATTGCAAATGGAGGTTGCGCGCGGTTTCGTGGTTCTATGTTTCAAAATGTGACTGCTTTACATTTTTGCACGCGCGCAGATTTATATAATGAACCAACGTTATGTTTTATGCATATATTATATTTGGTGCACGATTTATATTATAAGCCACGGCTTTTTGGTGGTGTAATATGACCATCGCATATGTTGAATGGTGCGCGCGTTTGTAACCTAGCCCCGGTTCCAGGTGTGTTAACATATAACCATACCGTGTTTAAATGGTGCGCGAGAGTTGGGTTTCGGGTTTTCATTTTGGTTTGTAAAATGGTCATTCAAACATGCACCCGCCACATGTCACATGCCTATTCAACCTTTCAAATAGTTAGCCCTTTTTGTGCACGGGACGTGGCCATATGGTCCCCCATGCGCCCAACACCTCCGTCCTTGGGGGCTTTGTTTCCGCTAACGGTGCGACATTTTGGCACCAATTTCGGAAGGCGTGCAGGTGCTGAGTTTAGGCACCGAAAACGCTTAGAGCTAGGTTCATTCACCCACAGGTGCAGAATGGCGAACCAGAGACAACAACATGAAGGAGGAAAATGGTAACAAGCATAACTTCTTCAGTTTTTGACCAAATGAGGTTCTGTAAAAGCCCAGCTATGGGTTTTTGGACGTTCTGAGTCCATTGGTGATGTTTTCATAGGAATTTGGAGACTTCTAATGCAGTTTTTTAACCATTGAAGTTTGAGGAAGCTCCAGGGACCATTGAAGCCCTCATTGTTTGAGGCATTGCTCAAATGAGCACATATCCATTTTCTGAGACTGAATAGTCATTCTTGACTGTTTATTATGCTCTGAAAACATTGGGATAGGTTTCAGATCCATTGGAGGACTTTTATAGGTGTTTTTTCCCCATTGAAGCTCAGGGAAGCTTGGAGGTCACATGTAGAAGAGGTCAGTGTTGGATGAGACAAGATCCATTTGCAGAGTTGTAACAGTCATTTTTGGGGTTTTTATGTATTCCAAATCCAATGGTACAGTCTAAAAATCCATTGGAGTTGAGAAACAGCTTGTAAAGAGCATTNAAAAACTAATCCCAAAGAGCCAAGTCCATTGAAGGAGGCTCAAGGAGATGTAGCCCAGAGAGGGGTGAACTCCTTTATCATCTTGGTATTGCTGTGATTTTGATGTGTTATTTGTTGCATTTTATACTACTGTGTATTGGTTTATAACACATATCTAATCATTTAAAAGAACCTTTCCTCACACATGAACTTTGCAAAGAAGAACCAAGAACTTAACACATAAACCAACTTGCATATTTTAACACATGAAGCAAGGTCCTGTTAAGGTTTAATGTCATGAACTAGGGGGTGTTTGCATAGCATAACAAGTCAGCCTTCTATTTTCAGATCACCGGGAAATCTCCATCATTGATCATGGTCACGTGGCATTGACTGCTTCGAGATATTTCACTCCAGGAGTTTTAAACTTTGTTGAACAACTACCACTCGGAGCCTCAGAGCGTTGAAGTCCTAGAATTCTTGTCAACCATTAGATCAAGGGAAGGACTTTAGGAGTGTTGTAGGTCGTCAGATCTATTAGTGGTGGAGGGTTAGTGAAGTTTGGACTTCAGAACTTTGCCACTGCAGAAATTTCTTGGTATGTTTCATATCAAAGCCCTGAAGTGTCGAATTCAAAAAAGTGTAAAGCCGTGAAGTTATGCATGTCGTCGAATCTGAAGCAGAGATTATGGATTGTTCACATGGTTGATGACACGTCTTATGACACATGGCATAGGTTCCATGTGAGGACACATTTCACTCATATTTGGTACCTTTTGTACCCCACTCTGTTCATTTTTAGTGACACTTGGCACATGTGCCACGGGTCCATGTCACTGTATGTGACTTTAACATGGTGTGTCATCTACAAGATTTTATGACTCCAGGTGTTTCCAAGCTTCTGTAAGTGAAAAGTGTCGAAGGCCAAAGTCACAAAGGCATGTAGAATGTCGATCTAAAATCCATTTGGGACCTTTCTCAACCTTTGGATCAAGCAAAGGGAGGATGGGTGAGAACTTCGACGGATTATCACTCCAGGGAAGTGATAGAATTAGGAATGGAAATATCCTAGAGCCTAAGAGCGTCAAAATTTCGAAGTGTGTAAGGACCGTCCATCCCAACGCTTGATTAAGTATCGATCATCTAATTAAACCATTGATGAATAGTGTAAGTAATTCGGTGGATTTTCACTCCGAGGAAGTGGAAGACTCAGGAAGGGGAAATATTACAGAGCCCCAGAGAAAAAAATTTCCAAATTGGTTGAGATTCGTCTGTCTCAACGCCTGATTAGTTCACATTCGTTGATCATGTTGAAGCCTCAATATGGGGGCGAGACCATCCATTCAATAGGATATTAAGTCTCGACTGTCCATTTTTTCTGGTGGAGTGATTGATGGGTTTGAAGAATCATAAATCCAGGGGAAAACAAAAGTTGGTGAGGAAAAACAACCGAAGGATGAAGTCCGGAGGACTTGGTCCCAACACGGTTCCCATGCTAAGGTAAAAAAAGGCCTATAATATAACCAATCCCTCGAACATGGTATTCACGCCAGCTCCTGTGTAGAAAAAAACATAGAGTGGAGAACTAAAGAGTTATTAAGCCCATGGTTTTGATTTGTGGCCACATCGAAAGTGGTTTGAAGAAATCACTTGCATATAATTGAATTATGTATCAGCTAAATGATAACATGGAAGTGTTATATGAATGATAATATGTTCTTCATGAATTGAGAAGAAAAATGACATGTAGCATTGTTGGCGATTTGTTTTTCTTAATATGCATAATTCTAACAAAATGGTTGCTTTCACATTTTGTAGAATTAAACAGTTTACACATATCAGTTCAGAATGTGTATTCAAGAAATGGAAGAAAGAGAGGGTTATTCTAGCAATGATAAAGAGGCCAAAGGTTAGAATATTAAAGTTGATACATAGAGACATAATTCAATGGACACCAAGCTAGAGGGGAGCAAGAAACACTGATAGAGACAATGAGAATCCTGAAAATAGAAGTGGAGAGTTACAAAGAAGACAATGAGAGACTCATCAGAGAAAAAAATCAAATAAATTATCAAGTTATGCAAATCTTTAATCAGTTGCAGAAGAAAACAAATAATGCATCAAACTCAAAATAGGAGGATGAGGGAAGATGTCATGAAAGAAGAGATGATCGCAGAAGAACTATTTATTTAAGAAGTGCTAGTAGAAATCATAGATATCACTCACCACCGTACTCACCAAGGAAATTTTATGCATATGAAGATTCCATAAGTAGTTCATAGGTGTCTCATGTTAGGAACCAAATAAGGAGACATGAATTGGAAAGTTTGCAAGGAGGGATGAGGAATCTTAAGCCACCATCGTTTGATGGTGAAAGAGGAATGGAAGATGATGTTGAAGCATGGTTGCTTGGACTCGGGAGGTATTTTCAATTGCATAACTACTCATCAAACCTAGAAGCCAGAATTACCACTTACCATTTACATGGGAAAGATTTTATGTGGTGGAATCAACTGAAGTACGTTGAGAACATTAATAAAAGTAGGATCACTTGGAAGCAGTTCAAGAAATATTTTTAGGAGTACCTTTCAGAACACTTGTATGACAAGAAAATGTAATATTTCTTTGAACTTAGGCTAGGAAGCATGAGCATGGCAGAGTATGAAAATAAGTTCTCGGGGCTGCTAAAGTATGTGGGTTTTATAAAATATGAGAAGGTGAAGGTACATTGGTTTTTAAGTGGATTGCCATCATTTTATAAAGTGAAGATTCAATATGATGAAACCAAGAATTTGACTGAGACCATCAGGAAGTCTAAGTACATGTATGAGAAAGTCAAGGGTAGAGAATCCATGAAGAAATCTTGGAAGGATAAGAAGAAGGAGAAATCTAATCAAAGGAGGAAGGGATTCAAACCTCCTTTCAATAGAAATAGCCCTAATAAAAATCATCAAGACCAGTATGCTAGGGATGATTCCAAGAGAGAATACTCCTTGGGGAAAAGGGGAATACCACCAATCCAATGTTGGGGATGCAAAGAAGATCACCTTTACAAGGATTTCCCTCATAGAAAAGATAAAGTGAATACCATGCATAAAATCCAAGAGGCTACAACAAAATAAGACATGGGAAGAATTTATGCAACCTTAGATGATTGTCAAGAAGAGTACCAATCCAATATGATAGAGGTGGAAGGTAAGATCATGAATTATCCTTTTGTTATTTTAATTGATTCAGGAGCAAGTCATTGGTACATTGATCCTAAAATAGTGGATAGATTACGTTTGGAGAAAATTAAGCTTGAAAAATCAAGTTTGGTTAAGCTAGCCATTGAAACCAAAAGGAGAATCCATGATATGGTCAAAGGTTGTTCCATAAGTCTTAATGGTGTGAATACTAATGTTGATATAAATAATATAACATTGGGGTCTTATCATATTCTAATTGGAATGGATTGGTTGGACAAGCATCATGTTGTCCTAGATTGTCATAACAAGGCATTTACATGTCTTGATGAAGAAGGAAAATAGATCATTCTAAAAGGAGTTCCAAGATCCATCTTTATAAGGGATATTTCAGCCTTACAGCTGAAGATATGTTTCAGAAAAGGATGTCAATTGTATGCAACCCATGTGGAGGATCCAAAAAAGATAAAGGGGCCAATCCTGGAATACTTTTCGGTACTACAAGAATTTGAATATGTATTCCAAGAAATACCAGGGTTTCCACCAAAGAGGGGGATATATTTCTCTATTGATTTAGTTCTAGGAGTTTCCTAACATCAAAAACACCTTACAAAATGAGTACACCAGAATTAAAATAATTACAAATGCACTTGGAATAATTGTTGAAGAAAACATACATACGTCCAAGTGTTTCACCTTGGGGAGCACAAGTACTCTTTGTCAAAAATAAGGATGGAACTTTGAGGCTATGTATTGACTTTCAAAAACTGAATAAATCCACTGTAAATAACAAGTACCCTCTACCCAAAATCGATGACCTCTTTGATCAGCTAAGAGGTGCAAGAATAGTTTCAAAGATAGACTTGAGATCAGGGTACCATCAAGTAAGAATTAAGGGATAAGACATCCATAAGACAACCTTTAGAACCAGGTATGGGCATTATGAATTTGTAGTGGTTCCCTTTAGATTTTTCGATGCACCAAATGTCTTTATGTGCTTAATTAATGGCATATTGAAAAAATATTTGGATAAGTATGTCATAGTATTTATGGACAACATACTTATCTATTCTAAGTCAGAGGAAGAGCATGGAAATCACCTATATTGGTATTGCAAGTACCGAGGGAACATAATCTATATGCCAAGATTATTAAGAGTTATTTTTACCAAGAACATATCCCTTACGTGGGACACATTATTTCAGAACAGGGTATAGCAGTAGATCCATAGTAGATTGAATCCATTAGAGGATGTCTAATGCCCATGAATGTTTCAGAGGTTAGATATTTTATGGGTTTATATGGTTACTACAAAAGATTTATAGCGGGGTTCTCTAATATTTCTCATCACATCACTTCTTTGCAAAAGAAGGGAAGTAAAATTGAATGGACAACAGAGTGTGAAGAGAACTTTAATCTGCTAAAAGAACTACTTACTATTGCTCCTATTTTAGAGATTGTTCACCCAATTGAAAGTTTTTTGGTATGTACATATTCATGAAAGGAAGGACTTGGTGGAGTCCTCACTCAAAATGGACATGTCATTGGTTATGAGTCCATAAATCTTAAAGAACATGAGAAGAACTATGACACACATGACTTTGAAATCGTTGCCATTGCTCACACATTGAAGATGTGGAGGCATTATCTCATGGGGAAGAGAATTGAATTAAGAAAAGACCACAGTGGTCTATAGTATCATTTTGAACAACCAACTTTGCATGTCAGACAAACGAGATGGCTAGAATTTTTAAGTGAATATGATTTTGACATCAAACATATCAAAGGAAAAGAAAAGAAAGTTCTTGATGCACTTACTAGAAGAGTACATCTCATGCATGCTAAAATTGTTAGTATGCATCAATCATATTTAAAGAGAAGAATTTTAGATGTTGTTGTCACAGATCAACATTACCTATAGGTAAAATAAATCTTACAATAAGGAAATGTACAACAGAAAATTAAAGAATATGAGATGAAGGAAAATGGATTACTTATGCAGAAAAATAGAATTTATGTTCCTAGTTCCAGAGAAATTAGGAATTTGGTATTAAAAGAAATGCATAATGTTCCATATCTCGGACATCCAAGTTACTAGAAAACAATTGTAGTAGTAAGAAGCCAATTCTTTTGGCCAGAAATTAAAAAAGATATTTTTGATTACATTGCCAGATGTCTGGAATGCCAAAGAGTGAAGGTTGAGCATAGGCACCTAGTGGGTTTGATACAACCATTACCAATTCCAGAGAAGAAGTGGAAAGCAGTAACCATGGATTTTATAACTAAATTTCTCAGGACATCAACATAACATAATTTAATCATGCTCATGGTTGATAAATTGACAAAGGATGCTCATTTTTTTCCTGTAAAAATGACTCATACAACAACGAATATTGCAAAAATTTACATGAGGGAGATTGCTAGGTTGCATGGGATACCTAAGCCAATTGTCTCAGATAAATATACAAA
The DNA here is from genome assembly GCA_032191745.1 of Picea mariana. Classification (NCBI taxonomy): domain Eukaryota; kingdom Viridiplantae; phylum Streptophyta; class Pinopsida; order Pinales; family Pinaceae; genus Picea; species Picea mariana. The sequence goes on along the minus strand of JASDQU010587501.1, from coordinate 73,274 downwards.
GTTTACTTCAAATTTCTGGAGGGGATTCTTTAAAGGATTTGGTACAAATATGAACTTTATGTTGGTTAAGGTTGGTTTTCATTGATGTCAACCCTTGAAGAAAGTCCAATAGCGAATTCCGGTAGCACAAAGGTTTGGGTAATGGACCCAAGGTTGTTTCATGTATAATGGTATGATTTTTAATATATTTGAATGTAATACTATTCTATATGGATATTACATGTCATGACATTTCTGGTGGTATGTGTAACATCACATAACTTCTCACGGTTTGAGAGTTATGGCGTTATGAAGTTGGAGGACCCTCATATGTTGGCTTGAAGCCCCAAAAAGTCAAATAAGTCAAAGATATCGAAAACGAGAAATTATTATTTAAATGATAAATTAAAGTGACAAAGTCAAGAATGATTATTTAAATAATAAAGTGAAGTGACAAAATCAAAGAATATTATTTAAATGATAAAGTGAGGTGACAAAGTCAAGAAGGAATAATTAAATGGTAAAGTAATGAAGAAATTTCTAATTATGGAAAGTGGTTAACCCTAAAAATGAGGAAAATAGGTTAAATGACCTATAAATGGGTTAAGTGACCTAGAAATGGGTTAAGTGACCTAGAAGATGGAGAGTATAAATAAGAGGCAACGCTCTCTCATTTTACATCACACTTGAGAATATTGAATATCTATAGGTGACTGAGATAACCAAAGGATATGCAAACAAATTTCATAGGGAAGGTGAAGAAAAGAAGGTTGGAATTCAAGGGAGGATAAATTCTTGTGATGATGCTTTCTAAGGTATGTTATTTACAAGTCATCTCACCATTTTCACAAGAACCTTTTTTATAGAATGATTCATACCATGAATTTGATATTCCAATGAGGAAACATATCCAAATATTTGTGGTAAAATATTCAGCTTGTGGGTCATTTTAGTTTTGGAGTTACACTCCGTGGAAAATAGGGTTTGTGGCTAGCCCTGAAACTAGTCTAAAACAGGTGTTTCGGGTAACAATGTCATACCGTATTCATAACAGATCCAAATTCAGTAACAAAAAATGTGTTGGTTAGATTATAGTCTATAGTATGATGTGTAACATTTTCAGATCGATTCAAAAAATATTCCATGCGGGACATGCTCTACAAGGTCATTCTCTAGAATAAGACAGAATTCAACAAGGTATGCCATTTTTGCTATAACTCATTTTCTGAGAGGTTCTAAGTAGTGACACCTGGAGGTATTGCATAGAACAGAATGAAGAACAATGTATATTAGTTTTAAATCTTTGTTCATTACAGGTACATAGTTATGATTATTTCAAGTAAGGGTTGTTGACTAATCCAAAACTAGTCATGTGAGACTAAAGAAAAGTTTGATGAAAATGCTAGTCCTTTGTTGTTAAAGTTAAGGAAGGTTTGCAGGTATGTGATCATAAACATCAGGTCTATTATAGAGTTAAGAATCATATTTGGATGATGAAATTGATGAGGGCTTTTGGTTAAGGTACATGTTGGGTACATGGTTGAGACAAGTAGTTGATGAGTTGGCACATACATTAGGTGTATAGTTGATGATGTTGGTACATATTGATGAGTCATAGTTAATGAGTAGTTGACACATGATTGGTACATACTTGGTACATGGTTGGATGAAATTTATTATGGTACATATTGATTACAACCCGTTTGGTACAGGTTGGTGCATGGTTGATGCACTTGTTTATGGTACAGGTTGAGGTACAGGTTGATGCATGGTTCAGGTTTATTGGTACAATTTTACAACGTTATATCTCACAGTGATAGTGTGACATTCGTTCCATCATTCTACTTCTACTTTAGGGCAGTTGGACGGGGCAAGGAAAAGTGGTTGTAGCCACCTTCCGGTTGTAGACAGAGAACATGGGGGGTTGTAGCCTCCTTCTAGTTGTAGCCAGAGAATAGGGGAGTTGGAGCTTCCTTCAGGTTATAGCATGAGAAACAAGGGGGTTGGAGCCTTCTTCCAGTTATAGCTGGAGAAAAAAGGATTTTGGTGCTTCCAATGAATGTAATTCTTCAAGACATATAAGAAAAAACATTTCGTGGTTTTCTCCCGCTTTGGGTTTCCATGTAAAACACTGGTGTATTGTGTATGTGTATGATTGTTCATTTTCTCATTTCTTATTTAATCTATAGTTATTGGATGATAATGATGCATTGATATAACACTTGGATTATATGATTAAAAATGATTAAATTGCTTTATTACTTATTCATGCCCCCTCTCAGTAATCCAATAATTGGCATCAGAGCGGGTTCCTTAAGAAATTAGTTTAACCACTGAAATGTAGATCATGGAGAGAAAAAACTTGTATAAAAATGGAATACCACAGTTCAATGGACATAAGTTTTCATTTTGGAGCATAAGGATGAAAACATATATACAAGCACAGTGATTTGAAATTTGGCAATAAATTGCAGATGGATACACAACACCAACAGTTCCGCCAATGAATGACAAAGCAGTGAAACTTGGTCAGAATATTTCCAAAGCCAAAAATACACTTCTGAATGGTCTTAGTGAAACGGTATTCACCAAAGTTGCACATTGTAAATCTACTAAAGAGATTTTGGACAAACTTCAAAATATTTTTGAAGGAGATTCAAAAGTCAAAGAAGCAAAACTTCAAACTTACAGAGGTCAGTTTGAACAACTTAAGATGAAGGAAGATGAGAATATTGCAGCCTACTTTTTATGATTTGATGAAACAATAAATGCAATCATAGGATTGGGAGAACAAATCAAAGAATCTGTAATTCTTCAAAAATTACTAAGATCTCTTCCTATGACATTTGACCCTAAGATATCAACACTAGAAGAAAGATCAGATTTAAAATCAATAAGCATGGACGAATTACATGGAATCTTCACAGCATATGAAATGAGAACTGAACAGAAAAAGCCAGATAGAAAAGAAGCATCCTTCAAAGCATCTAAAAAGTCAAAGAAAAAGGGAAGAAAAAAGGAATAACATAGCAGCAGTAGTGTCGTCTCAGAATATGATGAATAAGTGGCCAACTT
>JASDQU010587501.1:44576-57971 GCA_032191745.1 Picea mariana | reverse complement strand
TTTATAAAATTCTTGTGGGCCTTTCCCCATATAACTTGGTTTTTAGTAAAGCACAGGAATGCATGGAACTGAATGTCTCCAATAAAGGGACCAGGATTATTTTTCCTGTCATCTTCCAAAATAAAATTATGGAAGTATAATTCACATAGAAAATACTGCACCTTTTCTTCCTGCTCTCTAAAACATGAAATGAACTTAGGGACAGTGGAAAATGTAATCGGCTTACCTACTCTGATGGATTTTACCCTTAATAATGGGTAACGTTCCAACAAGAATAGGGTATAATTGGTGGTAGGGGATCTACAATTGATTGCATCAGAGTAAACATCACAAATCTTCTTGATTTGCTCCAAAGCTTTTTCAAATTGACTTTGCATTTTATTAACCTTTTCTTGGGCTTTGGTGAGCTCAACATATGTTTCACTTACTGTTGTTGACATCTCCTTTAGTTGTTTAAAAACCTTTTGATATTCATCCCTAGTGATCATTTCTTATCTGGATTGAGTTAAGGCTTGTTGAGCTTGTACCAGGTCAGCCTTTAGCCTATCAATAACAGCATCATGTTTCCGAGACTGAGCTACTCGATATTCTTCTATAGTGCCCATCTCATCTCTGGATTGAGTTAATGCTTTTTGAGCTTGTATAAGCTCTATTTCTAGTCTATCAATGATGGCATTCTATTCCTGAGATTGAAATGCTAGATGTTCTGCCATAGTTGTCAATTCATTCCTACTTTGAATCAAGCTCTGTTGGGAGTGTATCAATTCTTCCTCCAATCTCCTAATGGTGGAGTCTTGTTCGAGGGATTGAGGTATTTCCTCTGAGACTAGGGTATCTATTTGTACCTCAGCATCAACAGTTTCTGAAGGAATTGCCTCTTCATTCTGAGCTGCTGCATCCTCTATTGTTATCTCCTCAAGATCTATCTGTGTTCCCATAGAGTTTGTAGTGATCGTTCTTTTAGGAAGAGGGTTTCTCCCCTACACTCTGGACTTTTTGTTTTTCTTTCTTTGGTGGGCCTTATCTGCTTGTTCTAACTACTTCCTCAATTCTTTAATAATTCCTCTGAGTTTGCCAACCTTTAGTTTTAATGCTTCAACTTTTTTAACCTTTCTCTTTAACAGTTTGTTCTCCTTTTTTAGCTTTCTAATTTTCTTATGTCTTTTGCCTACTTTCTGTTTGTGAGGAGTCTCAAGGTCTTTGTTATTCTCATCAGCAGGTAGATATTCTTCTGTTCCTTCCAAGTGCTCTGTCTATTCAAGAGGGCTTCTTGCCTCAGGATGTGGTTCTTCATATGATGTGTCCTCAGGAAATGACATTTCGATATCAGGGAAATTTTCAGCAGGATTTGAAGAAGAGGCTCGTTCTTGATATCCTTTTGATTCATCTCTGTCAATTGAGACTCCTAAGCTCCCTAAAACCTGAGTTATTTCTTCTTCATAGATTTTCAAGCATTGTTTTTTCATATGCTCTGATGCTAGCTGGGTATCTTCTTGACTGGGTCCCTGTTAAGTTTGTTCTGTATGCTCAATACCCTGGTCATTTTCCTGTAAGGGATTCTCTATTGTGTTCTGAATTTCTTCAGGGTTTCTTGTTCGTATGTTTCTCATCGTTCTCTCAATGGGGGTTTTAGGAGCATCCATTTCTCTTTTTCTCTTTCTGGTTAGTGGCCCTGCTTGTGGGGTTTGAGCCTTTGTCTATGAGGTCTAAGCCTCTATCCATGAGGTTTGAACCGCTGTCATTTGAACAGGATCTGCCTCGACTTCAGGTTGAGGAGGTGAAACTTCTATTTGGGCAGTGGCCTCCTCTCCTTGTATCTCTTCAATTTCCTGTAATGGGTTTTCATGACATAATTCAGGTTGTTCCAGTTGTAGAGGTTTATTGGCCCCAATAAGATTATCCCAGGTCAATTGGGTCTGACTCAGTGCCTTACTTACTATCAATTTAATTAATCCATGATGGCTAATAACAGTAACAGGATCCTTGGACTTATGTGTTCTTAAGGAAACCTCATGTAACATGGAATTTAGGAAGAAAGGTAGATTGATTACTAACCGTTGTTTGAGTGTCGCTAGCAATTTGAGGTGGCATGGTTGGATCACATCGTATCGTCCATCGTAGGTGATGTACCTCTGAATTACCCCTGCCAGTTCTTTCCATGGTTTGTTGAGGGTGTTGGGGTTATGTCCCTTTCCCTTTTTGTCCAACTATTCTCTAGGTTATACGAAAGATTCTACAGCTTCCTTGAGTGTTGTATATCTTCCTGTCCATTGAATTCCCATGTTAGGGAGACCTGTAACCTCTGCTACTATTTCCAGAGTAACTAGAATTTGTATGTCCCGAACTATGGAGATTTCTCCCTACAAATTCTGAAAGAATTCAAGCATGATGTTTGTATCAGACCCTTGCAAACGGTTGAAGTACTCCGTCCACCCTAAGCGGTGTAGGATTTCTCTTGCCTAATCTGTTACCTTTAGTAATGTTGGCTCCCTACGCATGCTTCGGCCACCCATATCTCTATGAGAAAATAAGAACGACTATTGTTCCTAGTTGCAAATTTGGTTAGACCAGCTTGGGGGAATAATTGCCAAATTAGAAAATATCAGCGAACAGAAAGTGTATAAGAATGTGGGTTTTCCATTTATTACAATCATTACATCTTATCGGAAAGTGTGACAAGCATCCACTCCCCTCATTAATGTAGAGGTCGTCCTCGACCATTAGCATAGGCGAATGTAATGAGTGTAGGTATTTCTGGTGAGAGGTAATAATTGCGCTTCCATCGCTGATGGGGACTAATCACGTATAATTTTCAAAAAGCACTTTAAATCGGAAATAATTAAACGATAGTCCTCTTTCGTGGGAATTTCGAATTTATTATACCAATGCTCAAAAATGTTTTATGAATAAATAAACCAAAAATAAATTAAATCTGTTCATTAGAAAAAAAAGAATATTCCACACATCATAATATTGTTACTTTTCCCAATTTATTGAGTATAACTGATATGATAGCCTTATGATTTGAATAAAGGAAATCTATAGGTACACAGAAACTTGGCATTTTTTAGATAAACTTCCATACCACAGGCAGAGTCACTGCTGCCAGCAGGTGTCCATAGCCTCGTCAAGGTTGCCTTTTAACCCATAGATGACTCTGTATCCTTAATAAATACTTGAACATTTTTTTCCAAAAAATACCATTATTCTGGTTTGGTAGCCAGATGATGATAATGCTACTCACTAGATTATAACTTAAGTGAACAAGCCAGCTCGTGATGAGACCTCTTGTCCTTTGAAAAAAAGAAAAAATGTCAAAGGCCATTGCCCTGGTGTGGTAGCCATAGTGGGAATGTCACTTAGGTTAGTATCATATGATCGTGGTAGGTTGGCTCGTGATGAGACCCCCTATTCTTTGTGGAAAATTTTTATTACTTATCTTTATTCCTTTTGATTTTATGTATTTATTTATTTATTTATTTTTATTTTTTATTTTTTTTTAATATTTGAATCGTCTTTTCCTGAAAAAAGACCATCATCCTGTTTTGGTAGCCAGATGATGATAATGCCACTCACTAGATTGTACCTTAAGTGAACAAGCCATCTCGTGATGAGACCTCTTGTCCTTTGGCAAAAGAAAATGTCAAAGGCCATTGCCCTGGTGTGGTAGCCATAGTGGGAATGTCACTTAGGTTAGTATCCTATTATCGTGGTAGGTTGGCTCATGATGAGACCCCCTATTCTTTGTGGGAAAAATTTTATTGCTTGTTTTTTATTTTTATTTTTATTTTTTTATTTTTAGAAGTGTATTAAGGGAGGCTTATCTACTCCTTAAGAGTAAGGGATGGTGTAAGGAAGTGTAAATATGCCAAGTAAAAGTGTGCTTAATACTCTTTATAATATGAAGGTAAAATATCATTCGGGTATATTTGTATGTATATAGGAAAAAGAAACAAATTATGGTGGTGACCAATTATGAACAAGGTTTAAGATATTTTGAAGAGATTAATGCAAAAACAATTTGACAAGGTATGGGAGATAATCCACAAAATAATGACAGATCGTTGTGATGACAGTTAGAAATAGTGTTGATGAAAATTATTTGATGTAAGGCATACCCCAAATGAATGGCTAGTGTTTGAACAGCAATGACAGAAAGGAACGGCAATAAGGAAGAACACAAGAGGAGCAGTAGTTGTTTCTTTTAAAGGAACAGCAAGTTATGAGAAGGAACAACGGTCACGAGAAGGAACAGCAGTCGTGAGAAGGAACAGCATTTGTTCCTTTCAATTGAGCAATAATTGTGTGAAGGAACAGCAGTTGTTCCTTTTAAATGAACAGCAATCGTATGAAGGAATAGAAGTTGTTCCTTTTAAATGAACAACAATCGCGCAAAGGAACAGCAGTTGCGAGAAGGAACAACAGTCAGAAGGGACAGCAATTGTTCCTTTCAATTGAGCAGTAATCGTGCGAAGGAACAACAGTTGTTCCTTTCAAATGAACAGCAATCGTTAATTTTTAACCATCTCAATGGATGATTTTGGAAACTTCCCCATGGAAACATTTGTTCTCTTATTGAATCTAAGGTTGATTAGTCATCAACTAAATTCATTCAATTATTATGGGTCAGTTTATTTCAGAATCAAGTATGGGATGGTCTATTGATGTCATGAGTTCATTATGGTTGCCTTATTACTACTGCGGAGTATGACATATTCATTTTTATGTGAAAGACTGGGTCCGCGTGATAGGATAAAGCAAGAGTGTGAAACAGAAAAGAATGTTAATTGTGTTGATTACATTTATCCTCCCTATCTCAAAAAAATGAAAGGAAAAAGAAAAAATAATACTAAATGAAAACTATATACAGTATGTACAGTGTCAACAAAATTCATCATTTATGGAGTTGGGGTGGCTGGGTTACCTTCCCAGCCAGCCAAAATTTGAACGGTAGGATCTTTACTTACTTCCTGATAGAAATATTCTTTTGAAGGCAGATGATGGTAAAGTCCTAGTCGATGCCCATTAACCAGAAATGGAGATCCAGAGCCATCAATGGTGCTTAAAGTGATCGTGCCATTATCATGGACTTCCTCAATTTCATATGGTCCCAGCCACCATGTCTGTAACTTTCCTGGAAAATCATGAAATATGGAGTCGTAGAGAAGCGCCCAATCACCCTTCTTGAATGATTTCTTCTTGACATGCTTGTCATGCCAGGCCGCTCTTTGTTGTTGAATAATAGTTGTGTGCTCCACAGCAGATAGGCGTGCTTCATCTAATTCGTTGAGTTGTTGAAGGTGTTGTTTATGTGTCGTTGTTAGATCCAGTCCAATTTCCTGGGCCATCCTTAGGGTTTTAATCTCAAACTCGATTGGGAAGATGGGTTATTTTCCATAGACTAGGTGATAGGGAGAGTAGCCAGTAGTGGTACGCCATGTTGTTCAATAAGACCATAAGTCATTTGGAAGATCAGTAGCCCAATTTTGTCGGTTTGTTGAGACAATCTTTGTCAAGATTGCCCCCAGGAACTTATTTGTGCTTTCTACTTGCCCATTTGCCTGTGGGTGATATGGAGAAGTAACTTTGTGCTTAATATGATAACTTTCGAGGGTGGTGGTGATTCTATGAGCTATAAATTGTGACCCCCCATCAGTGATTACTTCCTTGGGTAGTCCATAGCGTACAAATAATTTGAACAGAAATTTGATGACTACCTCTTCTGTTGCATTTGGTATGGCTTCTGCCTCTACCCATTTAGTCATGTAGTCCGTAGCTACTAGAATATAGGCATTCTAATTTGACTTTGGATTGAAGGGGTCGATGAATTCTAGTGCCCATCTTTCAAATGGTTCTACAACTATTTGTTCTTTCAAGGGAATTTCATCTGCCTGACCTGGTTTTCCCATCCGTTGACAGTTGTCGCGGGTCTGGACGTATTTCTTCTCATCTCTAAATATTGAGGGCCAATAGTAACCCATCTATAAAATTTTGTGTCCAGTCTTGCGGTCTGCAAAATGCCCACCATAGGGTTCGTCATGTCCTACCTTTAGTATGTCGTAGATTTCATCATCTCGTATGCATCTGCGGATCTGGAGATCAACTCCTATGTGGAAGAGATATCCGTTGATCCAAGCGAATCGTGCGCTACGCTAGACGATCAGTTTTCTTTCCCTTGATGATAGATGTGTCGGTAATATTCCCACTGCTAGATAATTCTCCACATCAGCATACCAAGGTGGCTTTGTGGTAACGGCAAACAGATGCTCGTCTGGAAATTGATCTTCAATTGTTAAGGAGTCGTTTGTTTTGGGTATGCGGGATAGGAAGTCTGCGACAAGATTTTCTCTCTCTGGTCGATCTTTGAAGGTGATGTCAAATTCCTGCAATATTAATAACCATCGAGTGACCCGTCCATTAGTAATCGGTTTATTATCTAGATATCTAATAACAGAATGATCAGTATACAGAATAACGGGATAGCTTGTTATATAATGGCGAAATTTATTGATGGCGTGTATAACAGCTAAAAAATCTTTTTCTGTTACTGTGTAATTAAGTTCAGTTGGAGTAAGATTCTTTCTAATGAAATAAATAATGTAAGGTTTCTTATCTTCTTCCTGTCCAAGGATGGCGCCTATGGCAATATCTGATGCATCGGTGGAGATGTGAAATGGTATTTTCCAATTTGGTCCCCTCAACACTGGTGTTGTTGATATCATCTTTTTGAGTCCTGCAAATGCCACATCACACTTGTCAGACCACTGAAATTCCACATTACCAGTCAGAGCATGTAAAGGTGCAGCGGTTCTTGCAAAATTTTCCATAAATCTATGATAGTATCCAGAAGCGCCAAGGAAACTGCATACCTCTATTTTTGTGTGTGGTGTAGGTAGATTAAGAATTACCTCTATTTTTGTTGGATCTACTCTAATTCCATCTGTAGAAATATAATTCCCTAGTACCACACCTTCTGTCATCATCATGTGACATTTTTCGTGGCTTAGACATAGCATGGTAGCAATGCATTGTTCCAGTACTTTTTCCAGATTATTCAGTGCTTGGTCAAAATCGTCACCATAAGGAGTGAAGTCATCCATGTAGACTTCAATCCCTTCACTAATCAGGTCATTGAATATGCTCAGGATGGCCCTTTGGAATGTGGCTAGAGCGTTACATAGTCCAAAAGGAAATACTTTGTATGCAAAGGTACCCCAGGGGTAGGTGAATGTAGTTTTATCTTGATCTTCTGGGACGATCTGGATCTGATTGTAGCCACTAAAACCGTTTAGAAAAGAAAAGAATTTTTTTCCTGCCACAGTTTCCAGGAACTGATCGATGAAAGGGGAAATGATCATTTTGAGTGGCTTTGTTAAGTTCCCTGTAGTCAACACAGATCCGCCATTTCCCATTTTTCTTTGGGACAATCACTAATGGGGAAACCCACCAACTATCTGAGATAGGGTATATAAAATCTGCATCCAACAGCTTTTGTAATTCTTCCTTAACAATATCCCTGAGATGGGGATTCATTCTTCTCTATGGCTGTCGGATAGGTCGAGTGTATTTTTCGATATAAATGTGGTGTGTATAGAGTTGCGGATCAATACCTTTTATATCATAATACTCCCATGCAAAATCTTGCTGGTATTTGGAGAGGACTTGAATTAGCTTTTGTTGTTGTTGTTCATATAAATTGGCATTGATGTTCAGAGACCTCCCTGGTGCAATATCGACGGATTTGTTGTTATGAACAGTTGTAGTTGGAATTTGTTGTTCCATTAAATATTCTAGCAGGTCTCCCTGTGCTTCATAGTCTAGAACATCTTGGAGCATCTGGCAGGTTGGGTTGCTCATGGTGGCTGGGCTATTAATAAACCCACTAATTACATCATCCTCTAGATGTTTTTAAGTCTGAGGGCTTCTTCCAGCATAAGAGGGGCTCATAAATCCTTTTATGAGTATCGTGGTGGTGGAAATTGTGGATATACGAAACTTGGGCTTGGCTTGGCAGGGGGATATAAGATGAGATTCTTTTTTATGCCCCCTCTAGCGATTGTCATATTACCCATTCATAATTCTATGTACGCATCTGTTGTTGCACGCCATGGTCTGCCCAGTATCAATGGATTCCCTTCAAGTCCACTTCTTGGGTTGATGATGAGGATGTCCGTCGGATATTCCCAAGAGTCGACAGAGATGGATATATCATGTAATGTGCCAACTGTTCAAACCACCGATCAATCTGCCAATTGTAACATAATTGTGGTGGGTTCGATGGAGTCAAAAACCAGGGTATTGCAGGTTTCTATAGTCAGGATGTTGATGGATGGTCCCAAATCAAATAGTGTATTTGGAAAAGAATAGCCCTGGATCTGAACTATTACTATGGGATTCCCTAGATCTGCATATTTGATTGGTTCTTGTCTACCAAGAATTATATCAGACAAGGCTCCTACTACGCGAACTATTGATGATGAATTTTTTATTTTCCTAACAAGCTTCCTTCCACATAGTTCCTTGATTGTTTTCGCGTAAATTGGAATATCTTGTAGTGCCTGTAGGAGTGGAATCTTGACATATAAATTCTTGAGTTCCCCTACAATGTCAAAGTTTGGATATTCGACGGGTTTTGTATCGTCAATCTTTCGGGGAATGGAGGGGAAGGAGTTGCATCCTTATCAAGATCCTGTGATTCGAATGTGTTTACCCCCTACTCGATTTCTTCTATTATTACCACATTCGAGGGTATTATTGTTGGTTGTTTTTCATTCTCCTGCTCTTGAGAAACATTATTTTCTTCAGGAGATATTATACACCTCGATCTCAACCAGAGTTCGTTGCACCCTAACGAGTTGGTTTCTCCTTCGTTGTTCTCCATAATTTGGACGAGCTAAGCCAGTCTATTATTAGGATTTGGGTGAGGTTGGGCTGGTAATTGGTGGCTCAATTGTGATTGAGGGTTTTGGGGCAGTTTGAGTGGAGCTTGCAACGTGGGTTGGGTTTGAGGGTCCATTCTCATGGGTTGATTGTTTACTCCCATGGGGCACTGCCAATTCTGGTTCCAATTTGGCTTTTGGGCAATCGTGTTGGGCCACTGTGAAGGGTAGAGGTTATTTGAATTATTCCAGGGTGAGGTGGGATATTGTGAGTTAGGACAAGTAGAGTTTGCAGTTGGTTGATTCTTCCAGACAGGATTTGCAGCGAGCTGGTTTGGCCAAGTGGGATTTGCAGGTGGGTATTGGTGGGGCTGCTAGTTCTGATTAGTAAACTGTTGGCCCTGCCATGGGTTACCAGAATTTTGTTGTTGATTATACTATCTAGGAAAGAGAGAAGGAGGGTCTTGTAGTATACTTGAAGGTCGGTTCTACCGCTGACGATGTTGAGCCATCAGATATAATGGCTTTGTTTCTTCTTCCACTTCTCTAAAGACAGCTTTCAGTCCAGGGAACGATGGGCATTGCTCTGTGTCATGATCCTTGGTGCAGATAGCGCAAAAATGAACCGCATCCAAAGGGAAATCCCTTGGACCATGTTTTCTTTTTCATATGTGGCAAAATATGGCCAAAGTCTATTCTACTTCTGTTTTTTTCTGTTTGGCCTGCAATACATCCAATTGTGTAGTCAGAGTGCTCAGAATATCTGTTCTGAAATCTTCTAAGAGATTACCAACTTCAGCTCATGTGACACCCGTACTTGTAGTATTGTTACTTTTTGTGAGGGAAGTCGGTATTCCTGATCTGGTCTGTGTGCTTCCTCGTGATCACCTGATACATAATTGAATGATGTTATCATAAGATTCTTGATAAATGTGACCCTTTCCCATTAGATTCAATGTTTCTACCCATTCATCTTTCATACCCTTAATCAGAGTTGCCTTAAGTAATTCACCTGGTAATGCACCATAGGGTGATCTTTGTAAATTATACTGAAATCTCTCAACATATTCTTCTAATGATTCATTTTCTTTTGCAATCATTTGAAAGATTTCATCTTTTAAGTCCCTGGTTCTACAATAATTCTGATATTTTGTCAAGAAGGCATGTTTCATCTCATCCCATGAGTTTATAGTTTTTCCCCCTAATCCCATAAACCAGCGTAAAGCTGCTCCCTTCAGAGTGGAGGGGAACAATTTTAATTTTTGGGGTTTAAAGGTGTAATCATACCCTCTACATAGGACATCAAATTCAAATAATAATGTGTCTGTGTCTGCTGAGATCAATCCATGAAAAGTTGGTAGGTTTTGTAGGGGAATTGCCTTCATGGGAGCGTTGGCAATTGGATCAACTATCGCATATTCCAATGTGGAAGTCTGGGGATGTTGTTGATTTGATTGTGTCATTTGATCAAAAATGTGCCAGAAATCTTCAGGGATTTCTCGATCTGGGTATTTTATTCGAGGTGTTTGATTATCTAACCCTCTAGGGGATTTGATTGCACTCCCTCTATCTGGGATTTCAAGTATGCCTTCTCCTTTCTCAGGAGATTCAGGATCAGGGGGTGGTGATGGATCTGCCTTGGAAACCCCTCTAGTTTCTCCTTCACCTTCCTCCATATTACAAGAATTTCCCTCTTCTAAAGGGGTGAGAGGCAGAATATTTGTGCTCTGAAATCTTTGCTCAGTCCCTTCAGTTTTGTTGTGAATCTCAATGTGGGTTGTAGTTGGTGAGACTGCTTCCTGAGGGATTCGGGTAGATCCTTTCCTAGGTCCAAATGAAGCTTGAGATTTGTCTTTTCAGATGATGTCGTCTATGAAATTTCTTCTCCCAGGGAGCACCGGGCCCTGGGCTTTGGTAATTTTGGGTGGGGGTTTTGGTTTTTCAAGATCTTTCTTCTTAGTCATACACACTTCACGCAAAAAGAAATTCAAGAAATAAAAAAACCTATGCAACCTCTTAATGCGTCAGCTGGAGGTAAGCATTGGCATAAGCATATTACTTATTTCCTACATAGGTTCTTACCTACCGTCTTCAATACCTCATCCTCCAGAGGCACAATCTATGCTACCTTTGACATTCTCCCTGGCAACGATGCCAAAATGTTGGGGTCTAAAGATGTCCTAAAACAACCTTAGTTTTAACATTAATTCATCAACCCGAGGATTCGTCTTTTATCTCAAGAACATCAGCAAAGTCTATGCAGATAGCTTGTAGAGGCCGAAATCACGTAGCTAAAGCAAACCTGAGTTTATCCACAATCAAGTTCCTCAAATGTTCATTTAAAGATTCTAAGATTAAGATCTTATTTAACATAATTGAAATCTAATTGCTAACATGATGTGAATGAAAAAGAACTAGCTAACCTTCTAAATTCATTTAACTAAAAAGCAATGATTGAATTTGAGTAAAGACTTGCAGAATTGACTATTAAATAGGAATTGAATTGTTGGAAAGGAAATAAAGAACTATTATAATAGAAATAAACTGCAATTGTAATCTAATCATAAGGAACAACAATCATAACTGAATGGAAAGGAACAGAAATTGTAACTTTAGCTGAAATGAATGGCAATTGTAACCTATTCGAAAGGAACAGCTAATGTGAATCTTAAGTAAAAGGTGCAGCGCATATGAAAATGTGAGGAACTGTTAAGAAGAAAACTACAATAATGGAAATTGGAATCAGCAATCATTAACACTCGAGAGATATCCATCTTCTGTATGCAAACCGTATGGAATCATTAACACACTTATGCATTCATCTTAACTATTGTGAAAGGGAATTGAATCATAAAATAGAAATCAAACTGATACAATTACAGTTGAAATAGTAGCTCCTTTAGACTAGGCCCTTGGTCCTTAGAAGCACTTCTACGAGAAACTCAGTATATAGAAATGGTGAAAACAATCAAATCTTTTATTAACTTCATAGCAGGTACATCATTCACAAAAACGGCTTATGCAGAGTAACTATGAGTCTGAATACTTGAATGTAATTCTTAGATTGTCTTTTAGGATCTATTATCCTCTATATATAGAATAATCTGAGTAAATCAAGCCATCCTGAGGATCGGAAGATCCTCAGGATTGCTTTACTTATTATAAAGTTACAATATAGAAAACCGAATCATCTTTAAAACTGCTTTTGCACCAAAATTCCTCAACCTCCAATGGCTCACGCATCTTCAAGATATCCTTTTCTATTTCGGTTTTGACAATATTTAACCAATCCTGTAACAAAACCAAACAATTCCAACCGCATTTTAGAATGCATTCATCATGACTTCAGTAATATCACTAGAAGACATATTAATCATTTTCCATTCTATTTATCCCTAATTAATAGAAAAGTCACTCAAGATTGTATCAGTTTATTCAATCTTTTGGACAAATTCCAACCACTTGTTATTTCCGTTAGGAGGCTTGACGAAAAAATGCTTGTTGGGAAGTACTTAAAAACCAATTCTATCAAGACTTCTCATTCTAGGGTAAGTCTCCCAAAATCACCTTAGCTTTGCAACAAATTAAAAAATTGTTATTTATGGATGAATTTAAACCTCTACATTTGTCCATAGTTTTTTTTGAACATGAATTCATACTTCATCATATCCCTTACCCAGCCCCTACATGAATACCCTTGGCTTGTAGTAAAATTGATGAGGACCCAAGAGACCTCGAAGGCCTAGATGACCTTAAGCATTTGACATTTAAATAATCTGAAGGAACTAGAGTTTTTCACGACACTAAGTCAGATGATGTTAATAGTTCTCGTTCTAAACCTATGAAGTTTTGAAAAATAAACATAGGTGTAAGTTTTTAAACCTGTGAAGTAAAGCAATGCATATAGATTCTTAAGCAAAACAAAATTTAATCAATGGCTCATTCACATAGTACACAGAGATTTATACCGGAAACCCTCAACTGGGAAAACCTTTCTTATATTCATTATCGCGAATTTCACCATTCACCATACAATATATACAATGTTTTTAGGTATTCCGTAGATACCAAAACCCTGATCCCTTAATCCGGGATTAATTTAGTAAACTGCTAAAAATAGCAAACACCACCCAAAAAACAAATTCAGGGCGCTGCCCCAAACGCTGCATGTAACCGGGGGGGGCATACCTGCCCCCCTGGGACCCCCCTAGGAAAGCACCCAGCGCACATGACACAAATAGGGAACTACTAGGAGGGATCGTGAGACGCAGTTGTCGAATCTGGCGCGCCCACACACACACATGCAAAGAATATAATACATACCCAACATTCTCCCACTTGTTGTTTTCTTTGCATCCAAGGGTCCACAAGATTATATATAGTCAACAATCTAGGGCAGCAATGCCCATTGTTACTCTACACCAAGAGAAATTTTATGTGCTCACAGACTTTGTCAATGAATCTACAACATTCTTCAAAGTGTCAACCTTTTCCAGTAACACCTTATTTTCCTCAA
>JASDQU010587500.1:38098-49097 GCA_032191745.1 Picea mariana | reverse complement strand
ATAATTTTTGGGTGCATGCGTTTATTTTCCCTCCTGCTGTGAACTAGTCATTTTGCTTTTAATTTTTAACTTGAGGGGGTTTTCCAGGTTCCCCTTTGGACTGTTTCTTTCTTCATCATCCCCTGAGTTATTACTCTGTATTTTTCTTGTGCATGTTGTCTCGTGCTAAGGAATTGCCTTTGGTAGAGCAATTCTTCGATAAGCAGCTAGTGACTCGGCATCTTTCTCACTTGAGGGATTACCTCTTTCCTTATGGTGCTTTGTGGTACTTATGACAGTTTTTATATCTCCAAAGTCTATGTCCTCTTCCTGATTATTAGGGCTATGGTTTTCATTCTCATCTTCTCCACTTACAGCTAAATTTATGAATGCAGGGATGAGCCCAACTGAAATCAAACGATTATAAAAAAAGATGACTAGGGTCAAAACCCTTGATTTCCTATGCATATCTCAAGTTGGAATGGTCAAAATAAGTAGCGTATTCATCAATCTTTGAAATTCCTCTAAGAATAATTTCACCCACTTTCCACGGGAGAGGTATGAGTTGTTTTTTTTCTTTTCTCGGAAAAGGTGTGAAACTATAACTTATATTGTCTAGCTACTTCAATAAGAAACAACTTATCAGAGGTATAATATGGAAGAAAAATAGCTTTCTTGATAGAGCAGAAAACCTTGATGGTATTGTAATCCTCCATTTTTTCAAGAATTCATTTTCCTTTTAGAAAAGTCGACGCTTCCAATGATAGTCGGTAAGTGTCTTCCCCAAAAAATAGATTCTTGAATTTAGACACAGAATCATAATATACTTCATAGAAATCATGGTCGACTCTCTGTCTCCATAATGCTTGATACCACATGGTCACAGGGTCCACCTTTATTTTTACTCTTCGGGAAATGTTTAAACCCTCAAAAGTATGACAATATGTAATAGCAAATATCAAATAAGCTGACATATAAAACTTTTTCTCAGTTTTGAAATTTGTCAATTGTGCAGTAATTTCATTCGAAATAATCTTCGCCCTGTCAAAGATTGTGTTTTCGTGAACCACGAAATGAAGTATATACAATGTCAATCGAGGAATGGTTTTTGTAGAGTCTTGGCTAGCAACTCGAGTAAATAACCAGACAATTTATTTATAAGGATTTTTTAAAGAACTTACTTGAATTCTGGATATATATTCAGACATTGATGCAGAGTCATGCAAATATTCTTGAAGAAGTTTGATTCCATTGTTTTTGCATTTTAGAAAATTTATGGCTTCCTCCCCTTTGTAAACTAGTTTCGACTCTGGAAATTTCAACATCTCTCTAAATATTGAAGGCGCCAAGGAAACAGGATAACTACTCTGCAATTTGATTATCCTTATGTTTTGGATAAACTTGTCGATGCACCAGGTGACAATATCCTTGCATTCAAAGACTTATGGAATGCATCCCGCAAGAACTATCCTTGAGGTCCACACCTTGTTGTTTTCTTTACCCAACAAATTTCAATAGTACCAATACGACCGAGACCAATGATAGTTCTGGTCTTCTCTAGTGAAGAGGTTCAAGGTATCTCCACAAAAATGTTGTTTTCTCATGACTAACTTCGCAGAGCTGGCCATCTTCGCTTGTAATATTACTTTGCATAGTAAAATGATTTTAAGTTAGATTTTCTTTTGATCGAAACATTAACTCGAAATAAATATGACTAGAGTCAATATAAGTGCAATTAATTAATGGCCATTTCAAAAATAAATTTAGTAGTTAATTCTGCAAGGATAACATTAAATGTGACATCCAAAAATGTGAAGGAAGAGACACGTAATGGTGGAGAGTCGAAGTGAGCAATTAGGATGGAAAAGAAAGTTCGTAAGTCTGAAGGTCTGCAAGTCCGAAAGTACGAATGGATGAAATTCCTAAGTGTTGAAATATGTTGAGTGGACCGTGGGGGAAGTGGAGGTATAACACGCAGGTCTGCAAGTCCAATAGTCTGAAAGTCCGCAATGCAAAATAAACCAAGTGTTGGGTGGACTGATATATGGGTAAAGAGAACATAATACAAATCTGAAGGTCTGTGAGTATGAAAGTCCGTGAATGTGATGAAAATGACTAAGTGTGGTAATCTTAATGACTAAGGGGGAAGAGAAGGCATTTGGGAAGGGAAATTATGGAACGGGAAGAGAAAATGTAGGAAAAGAAAATGGGAAAATAGAAAGAAAAGGGGAAGAACAAAAGGGGTTCAACAGGGCATTTGAGGTCAAGAGGCAGATCAAAATCAAGAAGAAGCAAGCTCACTTGTTATCATTGTGGAAAACCAAGGCACATGAAAAAAGAGTGTTGAATCTAGAAGCAAGAATAGAAGGATCAAAAACCAGCCAAGACATCAACTAGAACAAATGAAAGTGAGACTATTGATGTAGTTTCAGAGAATGAGTTTTTATTTACTATTTCAATGGAAGATGCATGTTTATCTCCATCCAACTATAGTGTTGATTGGATTCTTGACTATGGGGCATCTCACTATGCAACCCCAAGTAAAGATAAATTTGTTGCATATAGTTCTAGTGATTATGGTAAATTGCATTTTGGAAATAATCACTTTTGCAGCATTGTTGGAGTGGGAGATGTCCATATCAAGACAAAGGAATGACAACATATCATATTGAAATAGGTTAGGCACGTTTAAAAGATGCGCATGAGTTTGATCTCTATAGGATGATTAGATGATGAAGGATGTTCTACAAGCTTTTGAAAAGGTGATTAAAAAATTAGTAAAGGGGCATTGCTCATGGCCAAAGGATCCAAGACATGAATGTTGCATACATTAAGAGCAATATCAGAGAAATCAGATGTGGTTTTTGTTGCTAGAGAAGAAATCTCATCAGATTTGTGGCATAAGTGTCTGGGTCACATGAGTGAGAAGGGTCTCAAAATCCTTACTGGCAAAAATTTTCTTCCAGGTTTGAAATCCTATAATTTTGATCTTTGTGAGCATTGTATCTATGGTAGGCAACGATGGGTTCCATTTATTAGAAGTGGCCATGTACGAAATGAGAAGAAACCAGAACCAAAGGTGTTAGCATCAGCAAAGATTGAAGAGTTTGTTGAGAGACATGAGAGGGAGTTTTATCTCATGAATGGTCCCTTGGGCAATGGTCGCCTAGTGTTCGAGGACATTGAAGTGTGGTTTGTGGACAATGGAGCTTCCCGGCA
The DNA here is from genome assembly GCA_032191745.1 of Picea mariana. NCBI lineage: Eukaryota > Viridiplantae > Streptophyta > Pinopsida > Pinales > Pinaceae > Picea > Picea mariana. The sequence continues at coordinate 45,899 of JASDQU010587500.1, read as the reverse complement.
TATGACAGGGATGAGGTTAGTGTTCCCGAGTCTTTCAGAAACAAATTCAGATTTTTGTGTGGGTGTTAGTATCGGCCCACAGCTTGCAGTGAAAGTGGTTGGAAGTGTTTGATTCCAGCTAGAGTCGGGAGGCTTTTTGGAGGTTTTCGGAGTATTGTATGTTCCAGAGATGATGGTTAACTTACTCTCAGTGTCACCTCCAGAGGTTGATGGATTTGGAGTGGTATTCTACTGTGGTCGGGTATTTCTATATCCAGAGGGAGCTACTCCAGACATAGCAGTGATGTTTGGTGTCGGGTATGAGAGTTTGTACAGGTTTTTGGGTCGACCTGTGTTGGGGTCAGTGGATTTCTGGATTTAGATTCTGCTTTGAAGAGTGGGCAGGTTGCACGGGAGAGAGAGTTGATATCGGGGACTCAATCCTCTTCCAGGATTCTCAAATGACTCAACAAGCATGAGTCGACACATATGGATGCTCGGGAGAGTGTGCAGTCTCCTAGGAGCATGTATTTAGTTTGTGGAACAACAAAAGTAGCAGTAGAGGCTTCCAGTGCAATGGGAGTAGTGGCTTCATGTTCAGAGGGAGCAGAGACTTCTAGCACAGGAGGAGTAGCTATGACAACTGATGAGTTGGAGATGGATTATGGTGGTGATACCAGAAGTACCTCTCTCGCTAGGAGGGAGTGTTAGAATTGGTAGCTCGAAGGCACTTCTTCATAGGCGATACCCAACATGAGAAATTGACCGAGCACATTTCTCCCTAGTGACTTTATAATGTCTTTTTATAAAGTAACTTTATGAAGTGATTTTATAAAGTTGGGTCTTTTAATTTTTAATTGTAAAAGTGACTTTAAGATGTTATGGGTCACTTTAGTGACTTAAGTGACCTCAACAGATGATTATGTCGTGACCATTGATCTCAAGGGAAAGTGAAGGGTCACTCAAGGGAGATCAAGGGTTAGAAGAGTTACATTTCCAAATTTCTTAAAGGAAGCTCATGAGGGAGAGAGAGCCAGAGAGGGCACACATCTTGAGGAGAGCTTGGAGGGTATGTGAAGGGTCACATTGTCCAAGATAGAAATTTTTTGCTTGGAGGGAAAGACTCATAGAAGAGGGAGTTGGCATACATCTCCAGGTGAGGGATAGGCATGCATTCCAAGGTAGAAGATTTATTTTATTGTTGTTCATATTATAACTACAGGAGGTCGTACAACAATGATTGTTGGTCTTACAACAAGAGGAAAGGCACAGAAATAGAGGGTCATCTTTTAGCAGCTGGTTGGATTGATTTTCTAGGCGATTTTGCTGAGTGAAACATGTTCTACAAGGTACATTGCAGTGCTGAAATTTCCTGGCACAATTTCCAAGATGTTTTGGTACTGTTGTTGAATGTACAGGGTCATACAAGCCATACAGCTAAGGCAAATTTCTCAAGACTGAATTATGGTTGAGTTTTTTGGAAGAGTGTCTTGTTGGAATTGAGATAAGTATTGTGTTTAAATGTTGTTGTAAACTCTGATATTTTCCCTAGAGTTGAATAAGAAATTTTATCCTTAAGCTGTCATTTTTCCTGTGTATTCTTCAAGGGGCATTGCCCAGACTTTTGGTGCCAAATGTGTGATTTTGTCTATTGTTATGAATTATTCCCACTGTTGATTTAGTTTCATATCTATGTCATTCAGTGTTTCTGCTCATTAAGTACAGTTCAATATTGGGTTTATTGCTTTACTGTTGAAGCTTAATAGGAGGTTGAAATCTGAAGTATGACATAGTGTATTTATGAGCTATATTATTCAACAAAGATTGGTTATTTGCATTAATTCTTGGCTCATTTGTTATGTATCCATGTGGGTTTTGCCTATTTTGAAGTTGTATGATGTTAAAATAAAATGATGACCATCAGTTTCACATGGGGTTTCGAACCCAGTTTGTTTATACAACAAGTATTGAAGTTGTGATGCAAGCAAGGTCGATGGCATTATGTGGTGTTCTCGGCCTCCCATGCACGCTTGATATAGTCTGGTTTTAATTTTTTTGAATGATGTTATTAACAGTCTCTTATAAAGGCTTTGGTGATAAAAATAAAAGGAAGGGGAAATTAAAGTTGTACAATTTGATAGTCCTGGGACTTTCCTGGGGTTTTATATTGAATAAAATAAAAACAGTTGTGTCTTGGATTTGAATTATTAAACAGAGAAAATTTTTGGCAAATGATGGTGATGATGATTTTCAACAAATACTATTGCATATAATGGAACAGTAATCGTCTTTTTCCCTTTCATTTTCTCACTTTTCGTTCACATTATACCCCTCATCTTCCCAAATACATTTAAAACATTCCCTATTCTATTATTATGAATTTCATTTTTTTGAAAAGAGAAAGGATAAATAACAAAAGAAAAGGTTAGTTGATGACTGGTGTTGGAAGTTTGGATATGGATACATTTTCTGTTACTTTTGCATTTGCATGAACAATATTCATCGGTCGCTTCCCATCCTTGTTGCCATTTTTTCGCTCATTATAAGCCCCTCATATTCCCAATATCCCTACCACTCCCTGTTCAAATGACAAGTGATTTTTGAGTTTTAAGGTATTGATGGATGGATTGCATGTGCTTCTATGGTGAATGATAGAGCCAACCTTTTGATTTTATTTAGGTAGAGTATTGATGCATGGATTGTTAAGAGTTTTTCATAATATGAATGGAATATTTCTTCAAGATGAGTTTCTTTAGTAGAGGCAACAATGGCAGAGGTGTTAATAGAGGTAAAGGAAATAATTGGTAAAGAAGCCATAGAAGGCCATGGTTTTCGATACATTTTGACTTTGATCCACAGGAGTTAAACTAGTTTTTTCAAGATGGGTTCTTCACCCTAGTTGGCCATAGGATTCTCCAGCCCCAACCTGAGAGGCCTCCTTTCCAACCTCATCAAAACTTTTCTGGTATCTGTGTTCCCCCCTCACATTTCTATATAGCCAGAACCACCTGCCAATGATGGTTGGAAAGAGATTGATCATCAACCTGTAGCTCATCACCATGGTTGGCCTATTATGTCTTGTCCATTACCCCCTCCTCCACCGCCAATAAATCCAAATGTCCAAGCTAATCATGTTGTCTCGCCAATATAGTTCTCCCATGCAAGTAAAAGGATAAAAATTGATGTTCCCAAGCTAGAGCTAGATAAAGGAAACAGAGTGCCCACTCCCTCCAAGTCATCCAAAGATTCATCTGAGTCTGTGTCCTCTCGTCTTTGTCTCAAAGACGATTATTCACACGTCATCAGTACATTCCACCCATAAGGTTCCCATCAATTGAAGGCTATTGCACAGGATAAATCAGAAATGGCATCTAAAGAAGGAAGCACTAAAAAGAGGCAAAATGCCTCCCACAACAAATATGGTTTTTAATGATGATTAATGTTATTTTCTATGGAAGACAGTCTTTTTATTTTTTGACAATATTTTGGATAGCAAATACATATTAAGACAGTGTTTTGGACAGAATGGATATAATGTCATTTTTGGATATAGTCATGTTATATTTTGTTGATATTAAAATATTTGATCATAAATATGAGAATGGGAGCTACAAGGAGGACGTTTGAATCAAATATTTGGGGTTTTATACTTCATGTTTTGATTATTATTAAAATAAATTGAAAATGAGAGTCACAAGGGGTCCCACCTATTTAGTTATTATTTAATTAGGCCCTTATTTATATATATTATTATTTATTTGTCTCAATTAATTAGTTAAGATAATTAAGCTTAACTAAAGAAAGGTAGTTGAACTACCATAACTTATTGAGAAAGAATAAAAGCTCAATCAAATGAAGAGACAAGAAGAAGAGAATATAAGGAGAACTTCAGCCATAAGGTTTGCTCTATACTTGTGAGATACTTTCATTTTTCATTCATTATGAGTTTACTAGAAGGATTAACCATCTTGATGACAACAGGTTCTTAAACTGAATCATATATTCCAACAACTTGTTTTAAAAGTGCATGATTTATCTTTGACAGTATGCGTGTTTTTTTCTGTTTATGAATTAAATTTCATAACTGATAAAGAATATTTTGCAGAGTCAAGTGATAGCATTTTGTGGCAAGTTGATCCAGATCTTTAACTTTAGTTTTCTTTTGTTGTCAGTGTCTTTTTGTATGGTGCCTATCGAAGGCTTCTAAATCTGACTTTGGTCCCTACCCTCGCAGGGGTTTGTAAAGAGAATTCAGCTTTGTATCTCATAATGAAATCAATATAAAAATCAGACTTCTGATTTCAGTCTCACATATGTATTTTGATGATTTGGTTCATATCTTGTTTTTATCTCCATGTATATACTCACGTAATTTCTTCTTAATTTATTTCTTTGCACAGTTACATATAATACATAAAAAACCAGCCTTGGCCCCTTGTACTTAATACATGTGGATTAAGTGATTGTTTCTTTTATTTTAAGTCTATAAACCCCAGGTAACATTCCTAATTATCTTGCCTTAGCCCAGCAAGATCTGAAAATGTTTGAGGAAGGTTCTTCATACCTTTTCCTCAACATAGCATATGTGGGCTATGCATTTCCTTTTTAGTACCCCTTATTGTCTTCAACTTCGGATCACGTGCAAAATAAATAATAAAGGGCTTGGAAAAATATGCTTTAAAAACAAAAAGAAGAAAATGATGTAGCTATCCCACAACAAAGGCACCCATAAATGAGACAATACGAGCCCTTGTATATCATGAAACCCCATACCTAGAAGTCTAACCCCATCCACCTCACATTCACTACATGACCTAGAGAGGATTATCCTTGGGAACATCCCCTACTTGAGGAATTTGTTCACCCAATAGGTCACCATGACAACCCTCCCATACTTAAATTTGACAAGTTGTATAAGGTCTTTGAGCATTTGTTATTTTAAAAGGGGGTATTTGATGCACATGTTCGGGAGGTTATTTTATTAGATATGGGTTACTTGGCATGACATTGTGACTTGTGAACCCTTGGAGGGAGAATATTTTGTCTTTGCAGGGCCTTGACAGGTGGAAGTCTTTTAATGAAGGCACAAGGTCATTTAGACCTTCATTTGGGGCATGAAGCCCACAAGTTGGATGATGTGCCCCCTCTCTTTGGACACATGGGAGAGGGAACATTTCCTTTGGAGGCACTTAGAGACCATGAGAAGATCACACTCTAACCTCTTGCACCCAAACGTTGGCCTTTGGAGGTCTAAAACACCACACATGTTTCCCTAGAGATCACATGGGCTGGGGTTTTCATGGTTCATGGTGGTGTAGCTTGGTTTGATGGAGAAAGACACACGTGGCACATGATAGACGACTTGGTGGCATGATTTATGGCCTTTAGAGGCCCCACGTCCTTCATCAAAGGCCCAATGTCTATCTTAGAGGCCCTACATCACCCTTTAGGGCATGAGGTCACCTCTAAAAGGAGATTTTACCTTATGAATTTCTAATTTTAAGTTGTAAAGGTCGAATAGAGGATTTCATCCTCCATAATTTGTTGTTGACATTTTGAATTGTGGACAAAAGGGTTTTAGGTGATGTCATATGAATAGAGGTCACCCCTTTGCCATTTTATCATAACTCACTTGAGAATTACATACTTGTATGGCTGAAATTTTCGCCCTACTTGGGCATTTTGCTCTATGTCTCTCTTAAATCTCTTATGTTGGTGTTAGTACTTGTCTTTTGGTGAAGGAAGTGTCATCGCACAGTTTGTAATTTGATCAAAGGAAAGGTTAAAGGAAAGAAAATTGCCGTAACTGGAGGTTATCCTATCATTGTCACCTCAATAGGATGTCTCTTTCTATTTAGGGTTGATGGCCCAGGGGAGACATCCCCGGTGACCTGGGGGTTTGAGAAGGCAAGGTTAAAATGTCTATGAAAATGTCCCATCTCACAAGTCACATTGATCAAAAAGTCCAGGGGTTTTAACCAATGAAGTAGTGAAGTATCAAGGTGTAGATTCCCATAACAAAGCAACAAGAAAATATATCTTTTGCAAGTACAATTTGTTGCTAGTACTTCATAAAACCACAGACTTTATCAATAAAAGAAATGGTTGATATAATGGTGAAGTAAACAGAAACTTGTAGCAGCAATATTTAATAACTTCACAATAAGTGCCTTAAAATGGCTTCAAAATGACCAAGAATAATCACTTATTAACATCAAAATACTAGCATTTTTCAGAAGCAAGTAAGGCAGTGCATTAATCAACTTTTTCAATTGATTTTAGATGCCTTTAGTGCTATGAAATATGGTTGTAACTTACTTTAGTAAGAACCACAAAAAAGTTAGTAAATTAGGCTATTCTAATGTTAGGAGTGGTTAGTAGAAGGCTTAAGGTGTAGATTTTGATAGTTGTTTTTGCCAATCACTCAATAGAAAGTCTTAGATTAGTGCCTTTAGGGTAAAATGGAGTCTTTTAGGTGGCAGAAAATGTTTGAAGGAAAGATGATAGTAATAGAACCAAAGACAAGAGATGTTAATAGTTGAAGTGTTGGTAACTCAAGGCTTCAACTACCAAACCCTAGGGGGAAAATAGCTACTAAGGTGTAGGTAACCCTAGGCCCTAGTAGTTTTCCTCCTTCTTTAGCTCAAGGATGAAGTAATGATGGCTTATATGAAGCAATAATGTGTTAGGGTGTTGCAATGGCAAGGCCCTTAGCAAAAACTTCAAGAAAATCGGCTTCTTGGCAAAATCTAGTAAGTGAAAGCTCTTAAAGCAAGGACAATAACATGTGCTTGGCTTCCTAGGGTTTTAAGCTAGCAATTTCATAATCTTAATGTAAATGCAAGATAAACATAACCATAACCATTCAATGAAGAATAATTGCAGAAATCTTACTTACATTCATCAAGAATCATCAAGCAAATACCCTAGTTGAACACTTCCACCAAGAAAATTGCCAAAATAGTCCAAAATTAGCCTCCTTCAATAAGTGTGCACTAAATTTCAGTCATGTAACCCTAAGTAGGGCGCAAATTTCATACCTCACTAAGTGTGAGTGAAAGATCATCAAAAAAATACAAGGGAAAATCCCTTATTTATACAGTTACAATGATCAGAATTAGGTCAAAAAGGCCGGCATGGCCAGTTTACATGTAATATCCAGTTTTTACATTAAATGACATAATAAAACCCTAAATCAAGCAAAAAAGGTGACATAATTCCATTTTAGGGTGACGTTAGGCCTTCTAAGGGAAACGCTGGCCTCCAGGAGCAAAACGTTAGGCCTCCTAAGGCCTATGGATCAAACCACACGTGCCACTTGGCACACAACTGCCTCAAAAGTGTCCAAAACGTTGGGTGACGTCATGGGTCACATGGGTGACATCATGGGCCTTTCAAGGCCTACATCATGGTTAGAAGGAGAAGACCCCCCTGGGTCCAGGTCTGCCAGACTGTCTCTAGTGGAACGTCCTCCTCTCTCTCTGGTGCAAACCTCTAATCTGTCTCTGCCCCCGACTGGGGTCTCAGCATCCATCTGGTGGGATTTTATCCCTATGGAGGTCCAAACTAATCGTCTCCCCATGTGTACCTGTCCGTCGGGTGTGGCCCTGCAACAACAAGAAGTATTCCCTCCATGGGATCATAAGTCATCGGGATCACAGCAATGTCAATCACATCTAATAATCAATTTATTTAAACATGTGCATGAAACCCCCTTTCCCAGACAAGTGCTCAAAGACATTATGTTATTCTACAAGCCAGGTTTGGAGGGGACGTTAGGTTGTCCTATTGGAATAGTTCTCATTGGATGTGGGAAGTTTCC
>JASDQU010587500.1:11647-38018 GCA_032191745.1 Picea mariana | reverse complement strand
AAGAGACTAGTTAGGGGACACTGCCCTGGTGTGGTGACCAGTGGTGATAATGTTACCCACAAGCATTTCACGAAGATGAGAAGGTTGGCTAGTGATGAGACCCCCTTTCTCTTGGCTATGCCACCAAGATACACTACCATGGTGTGGTGACCAACTGAACGATAGTGTCATACTGCTCCATGCCCATGGACCTAATAGGTTGGCTAGTGATGAGACCCCCTATCCTCCAACTAGGTCTTGATTTTATTATTTTACGGGTCCCTTTGTTTCTTGTTGAGAAGTTTTTTATTGCTTTCTCGGGGATCCTTGGGCGAAGCATCTGAAGGTTTTTTTCTTTTGGATTTTATCTTTTGCCAGCTACTTTTACCCTCTAGGCCTTTAACCCCTTCTTCCCACAAGGTAAGGTACAACCCTTTGCTAGCTTGGAAAACCCAATGCTCGAACCAATGTATGGGGTGGATGAGAGGGAAAAAGATGAAAAGTGGTAAGTATGGTGGGAACGGACGATGACCATTCATGAACTCACCCATTAGCAACTCAAACCCTATGGGAACCAACTTACTAGGGCATCATGTCATTCCCCCCAGGTGTGGACAAGTGGAAAGGCATAAGGTCCAAGCACACATTAGAAGTAAAAAGAATTAAATGCACATATTCAATTTTTTTGAGAATCAGAGTGACACATACCATGATACACGGACTCATTACCTCATGGAGCAAGACCCATTGTTGTTGAAGGACCAGGCCGATGGGATGGATGTTGTTGTTGCTGACAAGGTGAAGGCATTGAAGAAGAAAGATGAGCCCTCCAGGGCCAGGCTCAAGTCAATATGGCTCTCGGTACTCCATGTCTAGGACATGTGGGCCTCGAGACATAATCTCCTTAGTTATCCCTAGGCTAGGGGATAATAAGAAGATAAGGCACTATCTCTTAGATGTCTTATTCTTGCTATTGTGGTGGAATATTCTTGGTAAAAAGAGGGTCTCTTCATGCTTTTTCTTGGAATTGGTAAAAAAATTATACATTAATTGTGTATTTCTCTTCTTATTTCAAGCCATATTTGTCTAAACTCTTGGAAGAGTATAAAGGCATACACCCTCCACTAATATAAATCATTATTGTTTTGAATAAGCTACTTTGCAAAGGTTGCTAGGAGAAGTAAAAAGGCTTACACCCTCCTACATTTACCTTGCTAGGTTTTGTTTGTTCTAGGGAATAAAAAGGCTTACACCCCTAGAGAAATAACAAACCCTATCTCTTACACAAGCAACTCCATAACCCAATTGTCAAGGCACTAGTCTTTTTTTCATTGGAGATATAAAATCATTGCATTGGTATATGTGAAATGTTGAGATATTGCAATTGTCTAAGTTGGAATTGATTCTACATGTTATAAGCTTTCTTGTGTCTTAGGGGTGTCTTGATTAGCCTAGTAATTATATTTATTGTTATAAATTAATGCTACAACCATTAGGGCTACTGCAAAATCATATTTTCTTCATTCATTGCTCACTATTTTACCGTTGAAATTTCATTACAAGTTGTTATTATTAAACTACTTGTTATTGGCTATCACTTGGGTGGATTGTTTGTTGATTTTGGTGGCTATAATTTTTTGTTGTAGAAATCGTTTGCTACAGCCACTTGGATTTCATAATAACTTGTTGATAACATCATATAACATCCACTAATCACCACCAAAGTCTTACTGTCATCATTGGAAGTTTGACTAGTCATTGCTAGTTTTATTTCTGATATATTGTACTAGATTTTGGATGGTTAAATTTGCAACTATTGATATCTTACATTGTTGATATATATATATATATATATATATATATATATATATAATGTTGCAACTTGGGACAACAAGGGTTCTTGCTTGATCCATTTTGGTTTAAAGCTTGTATATCTATCATTTGTCTTGTTCTGGGTAGCTTTAACATTGTTTTGCAAATGCACAATACTTGGCAACCATTCTCCATCTACAAAACTCATTTTAAGGCCTTACTCCTCCAATGTTGACCTATAGGGGTGTTCACTATCATTCTTACACTTTACATCTCAATCCTCCTAGGGTTACCAAGATTCCCCCCTTGTGGTGATTTCATCATCACTAAAGCGAGGGGAGTGTCTATCTGAGGTGATATAGTTGTCACACTTTAGTGGATTGGGTTAGGCTTTTCCCAAGCTACAGATTGTGCGATAACAGACAGCTTGCTACCTAATAAATCAATCTCCTACTATAGCTTTGGATGGTGGCATTCCCAAAAAAATTTGGATCGATAAAAGAGTAAATTATTCTCACCTAAAAGTCTTTAGATGTGAAGGATTTTTGCATATTCTCAAAGAGAGTAGAACTAAGCTAGATGATAAATCCATGAAGTGTATTTTTCTAGGATATGCGGATGGTGAGTTTGGTTACTGATTGTGGGATCATGTTAACAATAAAGTTATTAGAAGCAAGGATGTCATATTAAATGAGTTAGAGATGTTTAAGAAGTCTACAGGTAATATGGAGGTCAAGAAAGTTGTTGACAGGTCTGTTGAACAACATATTGATATTCCATCGTTGCAAGAAAATGGGCAGCATATTCAAGAGCAAGTCGAACAACAAATGGAAGATGATGAACAACAAGAAGAAATTGTACAACAACCATTGCAAGAAGTCCAACCTGAAAATGCACCACCACAATTGGTTTGTAGATCTACTAGATCTCACAAGTTTTCACAAAGGTATCCTCCCTCAAATTATATTTTATTGACTAATAAAGGTGAACCTGATTTTTTTCGGAAGGCTTGTAAAGTTGAGAACAACAAAGAATGGAAGAAAGTTATGGAGGAAGAAATGGGATCCTTGCTGGAAAACGAAACTTGGGAGTTGGTGAAGCTTCCAAAAGGAAGAAAATCCCTACAAAACAAATGGGTGTAGAAGATTAAGCATGAGAGAGATGGGGAAAAGGAAATATATAAGGCAAGGCTCGAGGTGAAAGGATTTGCTAAAAAGGAAAGAATTGATTTCACTGATCTCTCCTGTTGCTAAGATGCCATCCATTAGAATCATTCTTGGTCTTTTTGCTGCTTTAGATTTGGAGTGTGAATAATTAGATGTAAAGACAACCTTCCTTCATGATGAATTGGAAGAAGAGATCTATATGGAGCAACCAGACGGTTTCAAAATAAAGGGTAAAGAAAACTTGGTTTGCAAGTTGAAGAAGAGCCTATATGGACTAAAGAAGACGCCTCGTCAGTGGTATAAGAAATTTGATTCATTTATGTTGAAACATCGTTTTAAAATACTAGAGGATGATTATTGTGTCTACATTAAAATATATGGCCAGGAAAAGTATATTATATTATTGTTGTCAGTGGATGACATGTTGGTTGTTGGACATGATAAAAATATGATTAACAAGTTGAAGAAGGATTTGGGCAGCCAGCTTGCAATGAAAGGTTTGGGTCCAACACAACAAACACTGGGCATGAAAATCATACGTGACAGAAAGGAGAGAAAAATTTGGTTGTCACAAGAAAAATACATTGAGAAGGTGTTTGATAGGTTCAATATGAAGGATGTCAATCCAGTCAATACACTCCTTGCAACCCACTTCAAATTGTGTGTTGATTTGTGCCCTTACGATGACAAGGAGAAGGATGAAATGAGTAAAATTCCTTATGCTTCAACAGTTGGCAGTTTGATGTATGTCATGGTATGTACTCGGCCAGATATTTCACATTCAGTGGGAGTAGTGAGCAGGTTCCTTGCAAATCTGGGCAAACAACATTAGCAAATGATAAAGTGGATTTTGAGGTATTTCAAGGGTACTAGTCATTATTGTCTATGTTTTGGTAATAATGATGTTGTGCTCGAAGGTTATACAAATGCAGATATGGTTGAAGATGTGGACAATAGAAAGTCCACTACTGGTTATTTATATACCTTTGCAGGTGCAGCAGTGTCTTGGGTGTCTAGATTGCATAAAGTAGTAGCTCTTTCCACAACAGAGGAAAAATACATAGCTGCAACATAAGCGTGCAAAAAGATGTTGTGGATACAACTATTTCTCGGAGAGATGGGAATAAAACAAGATAAATATGTATTGTATTGTGACAGTCAAAGCACCATCCATTTAGTAAAAAACCCAACATATCATTCAAAGACCAAGCACATCAACATCAGGTACAATCGGATGCGGCAAGTATTGGAGGAAGGGCATTTTAACTTGGAAAAGATCCATACATATGAGAACCTTGTTGATGTGCTAACCAAAATTCTACCAAGAGATAAGCAAGCACTATGTCGAAGCTTGGCAGGCATGGGGTGACTTGATGAGAAGGCTTAGGCAAGGATCAATGGGAAAGAGTTCACCTACAATTTCAATTTATTATTCAGAAGCCTTCATTTGGCTTCAAGTGGGAGAATGTTAACAGTGAAGCCAAAATCTAGAAGCCGCTTCCAATTTACAGAAATCGTTGGTTCAACTACCGTGCCCCCATCACTGTTTTTAGCTACCACGACCAGCAAGTCAACGGTGTAGAACTTTCCCGCTTGTTCTAGAATAGAAACGCCCGCAAAATTCTTCGCAGATGACCCAAGCGTTTCTAGATTTATGTATTCTGGAGATTGCGATTCTTCGAATATTCTCATCGGTGCTTTGTGTGTGTAATTGAGCAAATGTAGAATTGAATATATGTTTTTGTCATCTTGCTTTGTCTCTGCACCTCTGATTTTTCTGTTCCTCTGTAGCATTATGTAGACTGATTTGTCTTCTCTCCGATTTTTGGTTCAGAGCTATCTCATATAATAACCCACTCATATTCCAGCCAAGTGAGAAGCTTTCCATTCAATATGCAGAGGTCTCTTGCTCGATTTCAGGTCGAGTACCTGAGTGAGAGATTCCAGATTTCATTGGGCGTTTCAAGTTGCAGCGATTTCAGTGTCTGATGGGGAAATATTCTGGGTGATTAACTAAAAGAGACCCTCACAGATTGCACACAAAGATGAACAAGGAGTATTACCTTAAAGAGAAATTGGGCATGAGACCGATTTTGATTTGATTTTCAACATAGGCCACTTGCGAGTCTTGAGGACCTAAGAGTGCATTTATTAAACATACTATATCCATATACATATTTCACTTTCGAATGGAGAAAAGATAGGCATGTCCGTGCCTACAGAAATAAGTCATGGCTGGACCACATAATTTTTCATTTTCTATTTTGATCTTGTTGGAGTGGATCTCCTCCAGATGGTAGAGGACTCTCGCATCAAGGGAAAGATTGCTGGTAGCCTAAATTCTACTTTCCTGGTCCTGATCCCGAAAGAGAACAACCCTCTCACCTTCAATGACTTCCGACCGATTGCCCTGTGTAACCTCATCTATAAGGTAATTGCTAAGGTTATCTCAAATCGGATCAAGCCCATTCTTGGGAAGAGTCTCTCGGAGGGACAACTTGGTTTCTTGAAGGGCAGAAGAATCCATGATGCTATTGGAGCTGCCCATGAGTGCATCCACAGCATCAAGCAGAAAAACCAAAAAGCGTTGGTCTTGAAACTTGACCTCAAAAAAGCTTTCGACATCATTGATTGGGAGTTCTTGAGACTTATTTTACACGCAGTTGGCTTCGGAGATAAGCTCACTAATTGGATCCTGGCTTGTGTCACCAGTCCTAATTTTGTTGCTTTGATCAATGGAGAGGCTTCTAGCTTCTTCAAAAGTGAGAGGGGGCTCTGACAGGGATGCCCACTCTCCCCTTATCTCTTTATCTTGATTATGGAGGGCCTTAGCCTTCTCCTTACCAAAAGTTTCACTGCACAACACTTTTTCGGCATTAAAGTTTCAAAGTTTATCAAGATCTTTCATCTCATGTTTGTAGACGATGTTCTCATCATGACGAAAGCAGATCTAGCGGAATGTTTAGTAATCCAGGACATTCTACATCTCTTCTGCTCGGTCTCGGGATTATCCATCAATCACTCAAAATCCTCAGCCCACTTCTGGGGACTCTCGGCACCTGAACTCCTCCGATTCAAAGACCACTTTCCCTTCATCTTTCTTGACTTGAAGGAGGGCTTCAGATATCTTGGGTACCAGCTGAAGCTGGGAGCTTCCCTTCTCGGTGATTGGCGCTGGCTCGTTGCAACCTTTGAAAGGAAAATCGGCTTCTGGTGTAATAAATGGTTGTCCCTGGGTGGTAGATTCATCCTGATAAAAGCGGTGCTGGAAAGTCTTGCCGTGTTCTAGATGACCCTGGAGCGGATTCCAAACAAGATCATCACTATTCTCTGTAGACTCGCCTTCAATTTTTTGTGGAATGGCCAGGCGTGTAAACACCGATTTCACCTTTGCCGTTGGGAGACACTTTCCAAACCTCGAAGAGCAGGGGGTTGGGGTCTAAAGAACCTCTCCATCTTCAACACCGCCCTTCTGGTTAGTTCTTTTTGGAGAGTAGTTACCCAGGAGAGCATCTGGCACCGAATCATAATTGAAAAATACCTGGGCTCTCAGCCGCTCTGTAACTGGATTCGAAAGACTTCCTTTCAGCTTAAGAGGGCATCTCCCTTCTGGAGAGGCCTGGTCGCCTCCACACCAGTGATTCTCCACTGGCTTTGTTGGAAGCCTGGCTCTGGCACGGTGATTAATATTGGAAAGGATATGATCCTCGGGCTGGAGGATAGCTCTCTCCTCTCTCCTTCATTGTGCACTCATCTCCGTTCATTAAACATTCTGACTTTAACACAGGCCATATTTTCGACTGGTGTCCACGCTTTGTCGGAATACTGGAAGGGATGTCGCGACCTGTCTATTAGTGGACCGTGGGCGGCTGAATGGACTCGTTTCATATCTGCTATTAGAAGTGTCGGCATCTACCTTACAGAAGAACCGGATTCGCTGTTGTGGGCTGGAGGAGATGCCACGGGTTCCCTCTCGGTTAAGAATTTGTATGCGGCTCTTCTTAAACAGAGTAACCTCGGCGTCGACTCGACTTGGTACCTCCAGCTATGGACTTGGACTATCCCGCTCAAAGTTAAACTATTTATCTGGCTCGCGAGGAAGGAGAGAATACTCACTTGGGACCTGCTATGTCGGCGAGGATGGGAGGGGCCCGGCATCTGTTTACTTTGCCGCTGCGCAACTGAAGACGTCCATCATCTTCTGGTACACTGCGATTTTGCGAGGGGGGTCTGGTCTTGCCTGCTCAAGCATTTCTCGCTTCCTTTCTCCTGGAGAAGCGACACCATCTCAGAGTGCTTTCATTTGTGGAAGGCTCTAAAATCCCCTCCAATTTGCTTGGCCGCCCATGTCTGCTGGCAATTATGGTTAGAACGGAACAGAGTGATCTTTGAGGATCGGCCACCTACCCTGCTGAATGTTGTGCACAGAGTACTAACTTCCTTCTACTGGAAACAGCCTTCGGTTAAATCCTACATTCACAAAGCTGTTGACTTCAAGCTGCCAGTTGGGTACACACTTGCTTGCTTTGACGGTGCAGCGCAGAGAACTGGTGTTTGTGGAGCTGGAGGCTTCTTCAAAAATCACCCATCAAGGATCACCAAATGGTTTTTCAATTGCGGTATGGGCACGAACACTAAAGCAGAGCTCCTGGGGCTATGGACCTCCCTCTTTTTAGCTTCCTCTTGGCCTATTAAACACTTACTCGTTCTGGGTGACTCGAGAGTCATTATTGATTGGATTACTCAAAAATCCAATCTCCACTCTGTCCACATCGAATGCTGGAAACAAAATACGCTGGAGTTATCCAGACGTTTCACCGACATCAAATACCAACATATTTCCAGATCTCATAACAGCGAAGCGGACGCTCTCTCAAAGAGAGCACTAAAAGATGTGGCAGGGAGACTCTCGATTTTTCACTGCGATAGAGGAATAGAAAGTCCTACGTCCTACATTAGCATCTTTTGATCGTGTTTGCTGTCTCACTTTGTTGGATAGCCGTTTTGGATTGCTACTTTGTATGGACTGCTGTCCAATTCCCCCATTTGATTGCTGAGAGTTTTTTGTACCGATCCATCGCTGATTATGCACTGACCATGGTCCATAGCTCGCTGGTGTCAACTTGTAAATGAATTTATACTCTATATAAATTCGAGAAATTTTTTTCTTGGAAAAAAAAAAGTCAGACGTCTCCATGAAACTTGGATAGATAAATTAATCGATGTATCATGATAGTAAGGAGCAAGATAATATTTTCAACTTAAAAAATGGAGTACTGACTTTCAATTATAAAAAGAAAAGCAAACTGAAATGACAAGTCCAACACCCTCTCACCTATGCATTTATTAAACATACAATCACCTCTGCATTTATTAAACATACAAGCAAAAGCATATTGATATGACAAATCCGAACCAGACAATGGATGAAGTGAGTTTTTAACACAGGTCGCTTAACAGTCTTCGGAACCTAACATATAGAAGAGTAGATAGTTGTCACTGTTCAAACTGAAATGAAACTAACAAAGAAGACACCCTCACCTATGCATTTAATATTTATTAATCATACAATATCCATATACCTATTTCACTTTCGACGGGAGAAAAGATGGTCATGTCCGTGCCTACACAGAAAATGTCAGACTTCTCCATGAAACTCGGATAGAGAAATTGATCTACATATACCCTTGGAGGTTTCACTATAGTAAGGAACAAGCATAATATTTTCAATTTGAAAAATCGACTATTCGGGGTTTTGGACTTTAAAAACAAAAGCAATCTGATATGACTAGTCCAACACCAGATAATAGATTCAGTGAGCTTTTAACACAGTGAGTGGGTGAGTTTTTAACGAAGGTCACGGAAGACTCTGCTCAGGACTTAGCATTTAGAGCAATAGATAGCTAACATGGCCAGAATTTCTGAACTGGATGTTATGCCTTCAACAAGCAATAGGAGTTTAAAAGAAAATTGAGAAACAAAAACATCTCATTTTATGGTACAAACTTGGTCCCCACCATCAAAAACTGAAAATCAAATACATGAAAGAGTGAAGTTGCCAGCTAGTTTCAGCTGGCATCCTATGATAAAGCATGGCAGCTTAAGGATATTCTTGTTTTCAGCATTTGAACTCGATTTGCCAGGAGCTATGATAAAGTATGGCAGCTTAAGGATATTCTTGTTTACAGCATTTGAACTCGATTTGCCAGGAGCTATGATAAACCATGACAGCTTAAGGATATTCTTGTTTACAGCATTTGAACTCGATTTGCCAGGAGATTATTTCCAGGGATGTAGATGAGGCATATGCAATGCTTAAGAAAATAATTCATAGGTTTAGACATGTGGGCAATGTTACAAGCTAGAATAGGAAATTGGGTGTACCAAAAATATTTTAAAATTTTAAAATAAGAACATGCAAACAGGGGAGCGGTCACAAACTTCAAAACAAAAACCTAAATACAAAACATAAATTCCCCAAGATTTATACTTTAATGTCTAATTACAAGTAGAATCCAGAGATGATGAGTAAAGATTGTCTGTGATAATATCAACCATATCAGTAACATCAAAAAAAACTTTAAAATGCACTTTTTTAAGAAGAAATTATCCTCTTACCAATTACAAAAACATCTACAATTGTAGAATCTGGGAATAGATGCAAAATACAAAATATATTAGCAGGTCTTAATCTCTGGCTATGAAAAAATAAAGTGATACACAATCATATGTATCATATTTAAAATTGGTGTCACAAATCAGTGTCACAGCATTCAACTTCAGTTGGTGTACAAATAAATTTTGAATTTCTAGCTGTAAAAAAATAAACTGATACACAATTATATTTAAAACTAGTATAGATTCATCTTAACTCCAGATTTATTATGAGTCGAGAGGTATCAAATTCTTTGAGATGCAAATTCTTTTAGAGTACAAAACTTGAAGAAATGTTTTCATCTCAAAATACTTGATGCATTTCGGTACATGATAGATCCGAAGTTCCCAGAGTTAAGATGGATCTATGTTGGTTAGTGTCAACTCCATGTTGAGCATGGAAGGAATTGCACATCTCCCTCATGGTGAACCCACCATTCAAATGTTTTAACCATAAACATTTTTTTACTTTCAATATCTATAGAGAGAGAAATATTTACTTTTTACTATGAAGAAATATTTACTTTTTACTAATATTTTTTTAAATGACATGTGTTGACTCCATATTAAACATTGAAGGAATTACACATCTCCCTCGAAAAGTAGAAAACAACTACATGTAGAATAAGAATTTTTTACCTTCATTACTCTCTCTATATAAAGTTAATATAAAATTATTTTACTTTAAAGTGAACGTTGACATAAAATTATTTTACTCAAGGTGGATGTTAAAATATTTTTTCAAATGCCCTGTGTCAACTTTTAGTTGTTATATATATATATGTGTGTGTGTGTGTGTGTGTGTGTGTGTAAAGATGATATTAAAGCATTTAAGGAATTACACATCTCCCTCATTCTAGGAAGTAGAAAGCACCTATTAACAAAATCAGAAATTTTTACTTTCAATTACTATATCTGTTTCCCTCTCTATTGATATAGAATTATTTTACTTAAGATAGATATTAAAATATTTTATTTATGGCTGACATTGAAATAATTTTTTGTTATTAATATTTTTTAAATGTCAAGTGTCAACTCCATGTTGAGCACGGAAGGAATTACACATCTCCCTCACACTGAGCTGTAGAAAGTGCCTTTCAGTTGGTATACAAACAAATTCTAGTTTTGAAATCTACTTTTTGTATATAGACAGAGATCTTCTTAATAACAAGGCATTTGGTTGGTTGAAAGCCTAAACATCACAAGTTAATTAGTAAATAAACTTTCTACAAATGTGCATTGGTAAAATTCAAGAAACTTGAAAATTGTAACACATAACCACAGGACCAGTATATGAAACTAAGAAAAGTAATGAAATTTTTTGTCGTTATATTGGTGCAGTTTCATTACATTACTGCAGTTCCCACTGACCTACTTTTTGTGCCCATTTGTCAGAGAATAATAAGATCATCTTATCTATAATTAAGAACAGCTTTATCTAAATAATTCAATTGTACAAGAAAGGTCACCCACAAAACAAAATAACTACAACAGAGTTAAAGTAATAGGAGAATAACTACTTGGCAAGACTTAATATGCAAAAAAAAGAATGCAGCTGTGTTCCCATTCCCTTGCAAATGCTTTTGTTAGAACAATAGTGGACTTCGTTCAGTACATTCAGAACTCAAAAAACTAATACACGTGCAATTCTTCCTTGTCCCTCTCTCAACGCAAATTCAGAATTTAGAGCAAATGCAAATTCAAGTCAGCAGAGAATGACAACAGATAGGTACACGCATAATATGCCATGATAAGGTTATTAGACTTAAAATCTAACCATTGGCAATCTTGGGTAGACCTCGACTTTGAATTTATGTTGTTGTGGAAATAAAGGGCTATGATTTGATTAACAAAATGTAAACAAAGCTAAAGGGGCAGAGTGTCTGATACTGTTATTTGTGAGTAGGCAATTGTCCTTCATTTCTTTTTGAGGTTGAATCTCAATTACCTGAGCCTAAATTTAGTGTTTAAAAAGAACTCCAGTGTTTGAACTTTGATTTGATCGGCTGTAATATATAATAAATAGTAAATACCTTGTGACAAGTTTTATTGTCCATTCCAAATATATGTTCTGTTATGGGCAAAGCCTGTTGTGGGCAGATATTTTATTTCAGTAATTGATGTTGCAGGAGGCTCCTGCAATTCATCCCCTGGAATCCTGCTAAATAAAGTCTGTGAAGTGCCATATCTAATTTTCTGTACACCACAACAAAACTAATTCTTGCTTGTGGTGAGGCCTGCTGCAAGTTATGCGCTTATTTTATTGCTAACAGGGGCTTGTGGCTGATTGAGCCTAATTTAAGCTGAATGTTAAAGGAAGTTATCTTAATGAAGTTGTAATCCATGGTAACTGTTGTGTGCCTGTTAGAATTTTAAGGGCAAACTAGAAACAGAAATATCCTTTTTCTTTTATTTACTACAGTAGTTTTAGACCAGCAATGTATTCAAAAATTTCTGATGTAAACTAATAACAGAAATAATATAATGGATCTGAACATTACTAAAGAAAATAGATCTGAACTATATCTGAACATTAACTTAACACAAACAAAGAACAGATCTGAACATTAGAAAAAACAAGAAAACAGATCTGAACATTACCTTTGCCAAAAACAAAGAACGAATTTACCTGATGTGCTTGCTGTTGTCCTGTTTTCTGTATGCTCAGAAAAAACTATAATGGTCATGGATCAAACCCTCAGGGGTAGATCTCATCATGATCTTTGTGAACAGTTTTTCCAAGAAGAACTTTGGGTAGAAAACAGAAAACCAACCAGCATGCTACTCAACAAGTACAGGGCTGAATCAAAAACTTCGTTGACCAATCTAGAGGCTGAAAGGAAGCCACTAAGCAGCCCTAACAAAATTCTGTCCAAGAAGAGGGACTGCTACAGCAATAGGTAGATTTAGATAGCAAATTTTGGGGCTGCCTTGACAAACCCTGATCAGGGTATTAAAACTGTAATGTAGGGTATCCTATAGATGGCACCTGCAAAGAGAATAGACAGCATACACAAGTGGCAGAAACAACACTTAGAATCAAGGAGGGCGGCACCAATAAAAACCCCAAACAGCTAACCCAATTAGCAACCAGAATTAGTGGCAAGCTGAGGAAGAGTGGAGAGGAGGGGGCCGCAGCCAAGAACTAGCAAGGGATTGCTTCAAAGGAGGGTCACACCACTGTAACAGCAAGAGGAAGGCAGATCCAAGGTAGCCGCACCTTACACCGGCAACAAGGAGAGAAGCCGTGCCCCCAAACCAGCAAGAGAGAAAGTTCCAAGGAAGCCGCACCCTAGCAAGAGGACTGTCCAAGGAGGCCGCACCCAACAAAAGTCTGTCCAAGGAGGCCGCAGCAAAATACCACACTGAAACAAGGAGAGGCCGCAGCAAAAATCAGACCAAGTGAAAGATGGAGAAAGAATGATTGAGTGAGTGAGAGAGGGGGAGAGGTATCCTTTTATAGTTTAGGTAGAGGTTAGGGTTAATTAAACTAACCCTATATTTAGGGTTAAATTAAAACCCAAGAATAAAACAAATTAAAATAATTAATATTTTAATCATAAAATATTAATTAGAAAATCAACAAGACAAGGTGACTAGCAAAGACCCGAAATCACATAAACAAAAAGGAGTACGTGGCCAAGACAAAGTCAAGGGGGGGGGTCTTCTTTAATGGCAAAGTGTCCACATAAGTCTGATGATAACTTATAATCTTTTATCATCCCAGCATAAGAGGAAGGTCAATGATGTGATCATGTCCATCTTCTTAACTGCTCCTAGGTCTCATGGACCATCCCGGGAGAGAAAAAGATCACACATCATCTTGTCTTGGTACTTAACCAAGAACTGCCTAGTCCCAGACCAGGATACCCTAGAACACATCTAGGGGCCCTAGATCACCACTAGGGTCTTATCCAGCAAGGTACACAACCAAGGATCAATCCAAACACCGAGCAAGGATTCCTTGGAACACATCCAGGGGCCCTAGAACACATCTAGGGACTTATATCATCAAACTGTTTGGTCTTTGACCAAGAACCCCAGCAATACACTGGGGGCCCTCACTAGGGTCTTTTGCCATGGCTCTAACTGCTTGGTCCCAGACCAAGAACTTAGGAGTGTACTGGGGGCCCTAGATCTCAGCTAGGGTCTTTTCCATCCTCCTGGAGAATGGCTCTTGCAGTTGTTTAATTTTAACACTCCCTATCAGCAAGAGAGGCATTCTCAGCAACACCAAGCTTGTCTCGAAAGTACACAAACTTTGTCAACGACAGAGGCTTGGTCAAAAAATCTGCAGTTTGTTTCGTCGTCGAAACATACTGAATACTGAGAATGTTCTTCTGCACCATGTCTCGAACATAGTGATATCTCATTTCAATGTGTTTTGATCTGTCTTGAAACACAGGATTCTTGGAGAGCTTTATACAGCTCTCGTTATCACAGTGAATTACTGTGGGTTCCAGCTCAACACTGAATAAATATGAGAGTAGCTTTCTAAGCCACACTGCTTCTCTACTGGAAGCACTTGCAACAATGTATTCTTCCTCTACAGTGCTTTGGGCTATGGATCTCTGCTTCTTGCTGGACTAGGAGATCATAGCTAAACCCAAACTGAAAGAATATCCGGAAGTACTCTTTCGGTCCACTGTACTGCCCATCCAATCTGAATCTATATAGCCATGAAGCATTACACCTCCACTTGAAGTCTATCTGAGCCCATAGGTTATATTCCCTCAAACATATCTGAGAATATGTTTAGCAACAACCATATGAATGTGTTTCGGTTCACACATGAATTGGCTAAGGGAATTCACTGCGTAGCAAATGTCTGGTCTGGTATGTACTAGATACATCAAGGACCCAATGATCTGACAATATACGGTAGGGTCTTCTGGATCTGAACCTGTAGCTTGATCATGTAACTTCTTCAAGTTAGAAATCATAGGTGTGGTCATGGACTTACAGTCCAGCATCCCAAATCTGTGAAGCACATCAATTGCATACCTTCTTTGTGAGAGAAAGATATCACCAAGTTTCTGCCACACCTCTAAGGCAAGAAAGTAATGCATAAGACCCAAGTCCTTCATTTCAAATTATGTTGATAACTCCCTCTTAGTCTGAGTTATCAAATGTTCCTCTCCAGTAAGGAACAAATCATCCACATATAAAACCAAGATAACATGATGTTTCTTCACAATCTTTATATAAAGATTAGGATCTGCGATACTCTTGGAGAACCCAAGACTATGAAGAAAACTGTCAATTCTTTCATACCAAGCTCTCAGAGCTTGTTTTAATCCATACAAGGCTTTCTTGAGTTTGTAGACATGGGATTCTTTCCCATGGATCACAAAACCCTCAGGTTGCTCGATATAAACCTCTTGCTAAACTTTACCATTAAGAAAGGCAGTCTTAACATCCATTTGGTGAAGTTTCCAATTAAAAGTTGAAGAAGAGAGATGATGATTCTGAGAGAGGTATACCTGGCAACAGGAGCAAAGATTTCGCTATAATCAATTCCTTCTTTATGAGAGAAGCCACAAGCCACAAATCTAGCTTTGAATTTTTCAACATTGCCATCTGCTGCATGCTTTATTTTGTAAATCCATTTAGAGGTTACTACTGATTTTCCTTGAGGTCTCCGGACCACTTCCCACACATCATTCTTCAACATTGACTCGTACTCTTCTATCATGGCATCCTTCCACACTTTATGTTTGGTAGCCTCATCAAAAGTGGAAGGTTCCAAGTCAATCACAAGATTCAATTGAGCTATCAAACCTGAGTATTTATCTGGTTTCTTTCTTTCTTTGAAGGTACCTTTAGGTGTTGCATGTTTTTCTGCTTCTTTTAAAATTTCATGACACCATGCTGGCTTCCTTTTGACAGGAGGTTTCTCTAGGTGAAACTCAACAGAATCCCTTATGGGATCCACTAAAGGCTCTCTGGCCTCCTCCCTCTGCTCATCTGGAAATGGTGAATTTGAAGGTTATGGAGATGGAGCTTCCTGCTCCTCTGTATCACATGGAAGTTCTTTGGAACGACGAAGGTTGTTTCCTCATGGAAGGTCACATCTCTATTGACCTCTATGAACATTTTCCCTGGTAATAGATTCGATATGCTTTTGAGGTCTCACTGTATCCCACAAAAGTGTTTTTCTTTCCAGAGGGCTCTAACTTAGTCCTCTTTTCTTTTGGTACATGAATGTAGACAAGACTACCAAAAATTCTCAAATGGTCAACTAAAGGCTTCTTACTGATGAAGACTTCTTCTGGAGTTTTCTCTTCCAGGGCTTTATGAGGACACTTGTTTTGAATATAGACTGCAATGCTTGTAGCTTCATCCCAAAGAGACAACGGAAGATTTTGATCATACATCATGGCTCTGGCTGCTTCACAAATTGTCTTGTTCTTTCTTTCTGCAACCCCATTCCGTTGAGGATTATAAGGCACAATAAGATCCCTCTTAATCTCAGAATCCCGACAAAGATCATCATACTTGTGGGAGTCAAACTCTTTTCCATCGTCTGTTCTAAAAACGCGGATATGTCTACTTGTCTGATTCTCAACAAAATTCTTAAAATTCTGAAATTTATTGAAAGATTCATCTTTAGTTTTCAAAAAATAAATCCAAGTTTTACGAGAACAATCATCAATAAAAATGATATAATAAAAACAACCATTCATGGACGGAGCAATCATAGGTCCACAAAGATCAGAATGAATAAGATCTAATATACCATTAGTTTTTCTATTACTGTGAGGGTAGGCTTTCTTTGTATTTTTACCAAGAGCACAGCTTTTACAAATACTATCATGCCCAAAAGAAAAAACCGGCATACCCGTTACCATCTTTTGCAAACCTAGGAGAGCATTATAGTTGAGATGTCCAAACCTTATGTGCCATAGTTCACAGGGGTTGATCATCTCATGAGCTAATACTTGAATAACTTGACTAGTGACTTTGTAAAGTCCACCTTCTTGAGCTTCGATTGTTATGGCTTAGCTCATACTTTCATTTGAGGGCCACATAAGAGCCTTTCCTTTGGAGAAGGCTACTGAGTACCCTTTACTTTCTAGAACTGCAACTAAGATAAAAAAATTCTATAATCCAGGAACATAAAGAATTTCTTCAATATGAAATACATTACTTGACTGAAGCCGAAAAGATGTTGATCCAAATCCTTTGATGGCATAGGTGCCATCATCACCCAATTCTACCTTCACATTGAACTTCTTATCTCGATAGTTCACAAGGTTCTGTTTGAAGCCTGTCATGTGCTTGGAGGCCTCGCTGTCCACTAACCAAACTTCTTCTGATTTGGTGATAGTACCGGAGAGAGCTGAAACAAGATAACTTTCTCTGCAATGTTCTTGTTCTTTAGTAGCAGCTCTGGTTCTCCTTCTTTGAGGCTCTTCTTCCTCAGTTGCAACTGAAGCATGGAACCTGCCTTTCTGTTTCTGTTGTGAAGGAGGGTTCCTGCAGTCTTTTGCATAATGACCTAGCCTTTTACAGTTAAAGCATCTTATTTTAGAAAAATGAGAGTGAAAATGAGAGTGCTTACCTTGGGGTTTCTTACCTTTGCCTTTGTGTTAAGAAGACCTCTTCCACTTCTTGGCTTTGATTGAAAGAGCATGGTCTTTCATTGTTGAGGGTTCATTTCTGCTTTTAAGTCTACCCTCTTCTTCCAGGCAATCATGCCATAATCTCTCGAAGTTGGGTTGAACTTCTCTTCCATTGATTGATGAGAGAAATTCCTCCCATGAGTCAGGAATACCATCTACTGTTGTTTGTACAAGGTCATCATCATCCACTGCAGCTCCAATTGCTGCAAGTTGATCTCTTGTTTGGGCAATTTTGGAAAAGAAGACAGAGATAGTTTCATCCTTTCCCATTTTTAATGTACGTAGTTGTTTCTTCAAAATCCTCTTTTGAGTTGGGGCCTTCTTTTCATATAGATTTGCTAGGGCATCAAAGCATTCCTTAGATGTCCTTAGATGAGCAATAAGAGGCATCATGTTATCTTTGACAGAGTCAAAAATGACCCTCTTGGCTTTGGCCTGCCTCTTCTTATAAGTTGTTCTTCCTGCATTTGAAGTAGGTTCTTCCATCATCCTGGTAACCAGCTCATCCAAGTCGCCTTCTTCTAGAATATTAAAAACCCTAACTTTCTAGACATTGAAGTTTGAAGCCCCTTCAAGCCTATCTTCTGCTTTCACTGAAGATGAAGCCATACTAAAAACAAGATCTGATATAAAACAAGCTTACTGCTGATCTTCAAAACAAACCCTTAGGTGTGGATCTACGCAGGCTCAAAAGTCTACCACAATTGAGCTCTTTTCACGCCCTAAGCTCTAAAACCATGTTAGAATTTTAAGGGCAAACTAGAAACAAAAATATCATTTTTCTTTTATTTACTACAATAGTTTTAGATCAACAATGTATTCAAAAATTTATAATGTAAAGTAATAACAAAAATAATATAATAGATTTGAACATTACTAAAGAAAATAGATCTGAACTATATTTGAACACTAACTTAACACAAACAAAGAACAGATCTGAACATTAGCAAAAACAAGAAAACAGATCTGAACATTACCTTAACCAAAAACAAAGAACAGATTTACTTGATGTGCTTGTTGTTGTCCTCTTTTTTTATGCTCAGAAAAAGCTATATTGGTCATGGATCAAACCCTCAGGGGTAGATCTCATCATGATCTTTATGAACAGTTTTGCCAAGACGAACTTTGGGTAGAAAACAGAAAACCGACCAGCATGCTACTCAACAAGTACAGGGTTGAATCAAAAACTTCATTGACCAATCTAAAGGCTGAAAGGAAGCCACTAAGCAGCCCTAACAAAATTCTTTCCAAGAAGAGGGACTGCTATAGCAATAGGTAGATTTAGATAGAATATTTTAGGGCTTCCTTGACAAACCCTAATTGGGGTATTAAAACTGTAATGTAGGGCAACCTACAGATGGCACCTGCAAAGAGAATAGACAGCATACACAAGTGGCAGCAACAACACTTAGCATCAAGGAGGGCAGCACCAGTAAAAACCCCAAACAACTAACCCAATTAGCAACCAAAATTAGCGGCAGACTGAGGAAGAGTGGAGAGGACGAGGGTGCGGACAAGAACTAGCAAGGGACTACTTCAAAGGAGGGTCGCACCACTGTAACAACAAGAGGAAGGCAAATCCAAGGTGGTTGCACCTTACACCAGCAACAAGGAGAGAAGTCATGCCCCCAAACCAGCAAGAGAGAAAGTCCCAAGGAGGCCGCACCCTAGCAAGAGGACTGTCCAAGGAGGCCGCACCTAACAAAAGTCTGTCCAAGGTGGCCGCAACAAAATACCACACTAAAACAAGGAGAGGTCGTAGCAAAAATCATCCCAAGTGAAAGATGGAGGAAGAATGATTGCGTGAGTGAGAGAGGGGGAGAGGTTTCCTTTTATAGTTTAAGTAGAGGTTAGGGTTAATTAAACTAACTCTATGTTTAGGGTTAAATTAAAACTCAACAATAAAACAAATTAAAATAATTAATATTTTAATCATAAAATATTAATTAGAAAGTGAACAAGACAAGGTGACTAGCAAAGACTCAAAATCACATAAACAAACCCGCACTGGTTTCATTAATGATCTTTGACCTTTGTGTAGTTCAAGGTTCGTATTGGTTTATAAATTTGCTTAAGGAAACGGATGCTTTCCCCTGTTTTTCTGAACTTCTTTGTATGCACATTGACACTATTATAGAAGAATTTAAATGGCCACGGTTTGATTTGCCTCAAATATATCCTAATCCTATATGTGATATAACACTAACTTTACCATGAATTTTGCATAATTATCTAAATCGATGTTCGTTGGATAATCAATAGCCATTCTAGCAGAAACAATGAATGGGAAATAGATGCAATACAGTTACAACTGTATGAGATAAGTCTGTAATTTCAATATTGTTGACTATGTACAGGAGATCGTCTTTAGGCCAATGGTTGACCCTGGTTATATATATATATATATCGTAGGCACTGAAACTCCATGACTACTAGCTCGTGAAACATGTTATGGTTGCGGTGGCACAGTGTAATCTTTGTAACGTCTTCCCAATGCAAAAGGATTAGTAGAGTTGAGGAGTAAGAATAATTGTCTTTCAACATTTAGGTTCTATTACGTGGTCTTTTATTGAAAGAGGCCAGCGAGTGGCTGTCAATGACCAATTTTAGTGTATAGAGTCTCCTTGTTATTATTTCACAGACTTTTGGTGCTAGTATGAGGGGATGTTGTCACCTTAGCATTAGATTAGGTTAGATAACTTTATATTAAAAAAACATTAAAGTCGGCTTAATTAAAAAAAGATAACAATAATAAAAATAAAGTTGGTTCAATTAAAAAAACATCTTAAACTCCGATCTATCTATCGAGTACCAAGAAGGATCAAATTTCTTAATACTTGGCATGGAATGGTATGATAAAATAAATTTACACCTTAAGAAATTTGATCCCTCTCAGTGCTTGATAGATCCAGGTTTAAGATGGATCTAAGCTGATTTTATAATAATGAGGTTTTTTACTCTGCAATCAAATTGCAGGGAAGATAGTATTTTTTCAACACTGCGATTCACATTCCTACAAAGAACTGTTAAGGGGTGTCTTCAGAAAAATGGTATGTAGCTCAGTTATAGAGCAGCCTGCTGGTGGGGGTTTGATCTTGGGTTTGATACCTAGTTTGTCCAATTTTCTAGAAGTTGTAGTTTGAAGTTTAAACAGACAAAACATGTGTAGACAAACTGCTTAAGACTCATTAAACATAGAAAGAATTTTTGGTGGCAGCCTGACTGAAAAATACAGTAATTTGGTTACCCTCCAGTGTATTTCACTCCAACTCTCATTGTTCATAGGCCAGAACTTTTGACAACGCCTTATACCATCTTGGGAAAACGGTTGTTTGGCACTGCAATTCAAGAGTTGTCTTTACTTTCTTTCCTGTCGCCATAATGGAAACTTTGCCTACCGAGCTTTATTAAAGGATTTTCTGCTTACTTGATTGCCAATATCTTGCCTTTGCTCAACAAGTATGTCATATTTCACAAATTGGTTTCAGATTTCTGCGTACTTGATTGCCATTATCTTGCCTTTGCTCAACAAGTATGTCATATTTCACAAGTTGGTTTCAGAGAAAGCATGACAATTCTATTTCATGAATTCTTGACATAGATTAGAGGGTACATTCAGATTGCCAAGTTTGGTTTTAATTGCTCAGTGTTAATGTTCACTATTCATGTTAAATTTGTGGTGCACATTGATTTTAATCAGTGTCTTCATACATGTGATCATACAGGCATTTTTGTTTTAACTATGGTCTTGGGGCACTTGTAATCAAAGTTGGCTATCTATATTTGTAAATGAGGTCAATTGTGCCAATTTCTGTGTTTAGACAAATTACTTTTGCAATTCATATATATATTTAGCATTCATTAGCATTTCAAATAAAAATAAAAAAATTATAGAATTTGTGATGGCTGCAGGGGCTTATATGTGCACTGAGAATGGTGGGAAAATTTTGAAAATTGTCAATAAACCCCTGAAGCAAATTTGTCACAATAGTGATTATAAATTTAAATATGCAACTCTCAATTCTATTGCAAATTTGTAAAATTACTTTAAATCATAAGATATTGGTGTACGTTTTGTATTGACAAAACAACATTTCATAATATTCATTGAAGGAAGAAATTATAGTTATGTCTACAAATCAGAAACTATAGTCATAGGACTGACGAGTAGATCTTATACGGTGCCTAAAGGGAGTTTAGATTACCTGAAAAATATAGAAAACAGAGCATGGAAATTCCGATTCTTGAATGTGGCTACCATTTCCATTGGACTCTTTATGTAGATCCAGATCACAAGATAATTTGTTTTAAAAGTTTGATGTTTTTAATAAGAGGGTATATTACATCTCTCTCCACATCTCAATGTCATTGTGGGTTTAACAATTTTTGAATGTATTGAATTTTACCAATGCACGTAAAATGCTTTGGACCAACAAAATGCCTTGTTAATAAGATCTTTGTTTCAAATTCAAATAGATATAAGAAAAACAAGAATTTGTTGGTATACCAACTGAAGATGAATGATGTGACCCTGGCTTTTAAATATGATTTCAGTTTACTTTTTCATAGCTAAGGATTCGGATCTGCTAATAGATTTAGTATTTTGAAATCACTCAATCTGTTCCAAGATTTACTATTTGTAGATGTTTTGGTAATTGTCAAGAGGATAATTTCTTCTACCTAAAAGACTAAGGCCGGTAGAGAATAGTTTTGGGAAAAAAATTGTTTTATTGATATGTTTTTTATATTTCAGAGTAAGCTAACTTTGTCGCAAACAGACCTCCTTTCTGTTTACGATTCTGATAAGAATCTGACAGAAATTTCAAACATGAGCAGAGTACTACCATGATCCAAGGCTTGTGCATATTGGAACAATGCCCTTAGGAGTTTTGTCTAATTCTGAATCGACTGGATCGTCAAATATTCAATTGAAAATTCCAGATCGATAAAAACTTTTCTAACTTCCTGAATGGCCGGATTCTGGCAACTAGAGGGAAGCTCACTATAAAATTAGATGGCTCTCATGCAAAACAGGGGAGCAGTGATAAACTTCAAAACAAAAACCAAAAGATAAAACATAAAATTCCCCAAGATCTATACTTGAAAGACTAATTACAAATAGAATCCACAGTTGATGAGAAAAAGCTAAAGCCATCTAATCTTATAACAAAGTTCCCACCATAATCTGGCCATTTAGAAAGTGAGCATTCATCAATCCAAAACTTATAATCAAATTTTTGACAATCTGGTCAATTCAAAATTAGGGAAAACCCCTAAAAGCAACGTTATGGAACAAAATGCATGTTCTTGTTTTTAGATTTTTCTTGTACACTCAATTTTCTATTCTAGCTTGGAACAGCGTCCACACATCCAAACCATTGTCTTATCTTCATCCACATGCCTGGAAATCATCTCCTTTCAAGTTCGAAAGGCTGAACACAACAATATCCTAAGCTGCCATGCTTTATCACAGGATGTTTGCTGCAATTAGTTGGCAACTTCATACTTTCAAGTATTTGATCTTCAATTTTTGATGATGAAAACCAAGTTTGTACCATAAAATGAAATGTTTTAGTTTCTCAAATTTCTTTTAAACTACTATTACTTGTCAAAGGCATGACATCTAACTCTGAAATTCTTGCCATGCTAGCTATGACAGTCTGTTTCTGTTTGAACAGCGAGGGCTATCTATTATTCTATATGCGAAGTCCTGAGCAGAGCCTTTAATGACCTGTGTTAAAAACTCGGGTCATTATTAGCTGGTGTTGGACTTGTCATATCAGTTTGCTTTTATTTTTGGAACCCAACCCTGAATAGTCTATTTTCCAAATTGAAATTATTGTGATTGTTCCTTACTATGATGAAACATCTAAGAGTATCTGTAATGAATTTCTCTATCCCGGTTTCATGGAGAAGACTGGTGTATTTTTATGTAGGCACAGACATGACAATCTTGGTTGCGAAATGCCCGCAGTTTGCAGAAGACAATGAAAAGCGGAAATGGTACGTGCTCTGAAAACTAAAATCTCCAATGAAACCAAGAATTCTGACGGTTGATATTCAGAAACAGACTCTCCTTAAATGGGACAATCTACAAAGGAGGTCATGGCAAGGTCCAGACATGACTTTTCTTTGCAGAGAAATGAAGGAGACTGTAAACCATCTCTTTCTCACTGATTACTTCACAAGGGAAGTTTTGTATGCAGTTAAAAACATCACATAAGGTTGAAGAGGCTATACGATCTTGGTTGGATGATGGAGAGTTGAGGAAGGAACACCACTCCTTAACCATTGTTTGTTATGAGGGCCATATGGGTGGTAAGAAATGCTTCCCTTTTTCAGGATAAGGTTTTTTCACACCTGTTATGGACGTTTATACAAGTAGTCAATAAAAAAAAACAGAGAAACCCCTTTGAGCTGATTATAGATAAATCAAAACCATATGGTTTCTTTAATGGAGTGTCCCTGAATGACCCTGGGAGTATTGGTGCAGGTCGTATTTTATACAAATCGGACACATACTAGTTTCTTTTGAATGTGATCTGGATAGGGGATCTAATGCATCTGAACTAAGGGCAGTTTTACCTTTTTATGCTCTTGGCCTTTTTGGAGATGGGTGTTCAGGATCTACAGTTTATAGTGATTAAAAATCAGTTATTTCATGGTTGGACAGATCCACGGATCATAGGACCTGAAGCTTCATGAAGTGGTCAAAGGGCTAAGGAATTGATAGTTCAGTGTTTCTCTTGCCTATATACAATGAGGGAGCACAATCAAGAGGTTGACTGTTTATCCAAACTGGCTTGCAGAAGACCAGCTGGATTGGTCTGAAAGGAATCCTTCAGGCTGCTCGCCCCATACGTGTTTCCACAGCTTATACAGTTACTTCTCATGCGAGCTCTTGTAAGCAAAAATGTCTTCTTTAATATTCCCCTGAACCATCTTGTTCTTAATGGTCTCATACCTCCCCTTCATCCTCCTCGGTTCTTGACACAACTGGGGTTTACTTGCCTCATGGGCTAATGAACCCTTCATCTTTTCAAGAAGCTGTGGCATGTTCATGGGAAACTCCAAACCCTCCTTCGCGCAAAGCAGGTAGCCATGCATGATGGCGCTCTCATCGTTGTCCGTCCACACATGCGTCGTCTCCTTCGAGGATTTCTGTGGCGAACGTTTGCAGAAGGAGTCGCCACGGGACGGCGGCCGTGGATTCTTGCGGCTGCTTCCGCGGTTTCTTTTTCGTAGGGTTTGAAGCCGGAACTTTTTCTTCAGCGGGTTTCTTTCCCTTGGACACCGATTTCTTGTTCAGCTCGGTCTGCTCTTCAGCAGCGTCATCACCTTTCGCGACTTCTTCTTCAGCGGGTTTTTTTCCTTGGACACCGATCTCTTCTTCAGCTCAGGCTGCTCTTCGGTCAAGTCGTCATCTTTGGCTCTTTTTGCGGCTGCAGCCCTCTTGGACTTCAAAGAGAAGGGGGGATTGGGGTTCGGTTCCGACGGGTGCTCTGGTTTCCAACAGCGGACCTGTCCGAAGCGTCGGGTCTCATCTTGGGCAAAGGCGGGGCTGCGGGCTTCTCCACTGCCGGGCGGGTGCTGCTCACCTGCTCGGCGGCTCGGAGTCAGACGAGAAGACAGAGATAGAGGAGGATTGCTGGCGTTGGCAGCGGTTGATTTTCGAGTAGAACCTCTTCTCCTCTGAATCGGAGTCGCTGCTACTACTGTCACCTGAGGGAGAGGATTCGCTCTGGCCATTTGAAAAGAACACCATGGCTTCAGAAAATCGAAATCGCTCTGCTCAGCTCACAGCTCAAACGAAAGACAAATATAAAACCTTCTGTAAAACTGTCACCTGAGGGAGAGGCTTCGCTCTGGCCATTTGAAAAAGACACCACGGCTTCAGAAAATCGAAATCGCTCTGCTCAGCTCAAACGAAAGACAAATATAAAACCTTCTGTAAAATACCCAACCCCGACTAGGAGAGAGTGAGAGTACCTTATGTAAAATACCCTAAAATACCCCGACTAAGAGAGAGTGAGAGTACCTTATGTAAAATAAAAGTGAGACTAACAACAAGGATTGAGAGAGGGGTGTGAGGGGAAGGGGGGAGATAGAGGGAAGAGGGGGTTAAATAGATATAAAGAGAGAAATTGGGGGAGAGTAAAGGAGAGAGGGGAAGGAGGATATATTGAGAGTGAGACTAACAACAATCGAGAGAGAGAAAGAGGTGGTAGATGTAGGAGAGAAAGATAGGAGAGATAATGGGAGGGAGGGGGAGAGAGAGGAGGGGGGTAGAGAGAGAATGTGTGAGTGTGTGATAGGGGAAGAGAAATAATTTAGAGAGGGGGGTTGGACAAGGAGTTTGTGCATGTGTGAGAGAAATAGAGCGGGTTGAGAGAGAGTGAGAGCAAGGGGGGAGACATAGTGGTGAGGGGTGGATGTATCAGAGAGAGAGAGTAGAGAGATAGTGTGAGGGAGGGGGAGAGGGAGAGGAAAAGAGGAAGGGGTGGAGAGAGAGTGAGAATGATTGTGAGAAGAAGGGGAGAAGAGATATATAAAGAGAGAAATGGGGGGAGAGTAGAGGAGAGAGAGGGAGGGGGATATAGTGAGAGTGTTCAACTAACAATGAGAGAGCGAAAATGATGGTAGATGTAGGAGAAAAAGAGAGGAGAGATAGCAAGAGGGAGGGGGAGAGATAGAGGGACGAGGGGAGTAGAGAGATAATGTGTGAGTGTGAGTGTGAGAGGGGGGAAGAGAAAGAAAGAGAAGGGGGTTGCACAAGGAGTGTTTGAGTGTGTGAGAGGGAGGGAGAGAGAGACAAAGAGAGCGGGTAGAGAGAGAGTGAGAGGAAGGGGGGGAGAGAAAGTGGGGAGGGGTAGATGCATGAGAGAGAGAGCATAGAGATAGTGAGAGGGAGGAGAAGATGAAGAGAGAGTGAGACTGATTGTGAGAGGAAGGTGGGAGATAGAGGGAAGGGAGGGTAGAGAGATATAAAGAGAGAAATGGGGGGAGGGTAGAGGAGAGAGAGAAAGAGGTGGTAGATGTAGGAGAGAAAGAGAGGAGAGATAGTGGGATGGAGGGGGAAAGATAGAGGGAGGAGAGCAGGTAGAGAGAGAATGTGTGAGTGTGAGTGTGAGAGGG
>JASDQU010587499.1:0-44938 GCA_032191745.1 Picea mariana | reverse complement strand
TAAATCATATATATAATGTTTGGTAAAGTGGATTTACATTAAATATATAAATATATAAAGTGGAATGATTATATATATAAAGTGGTAAAAAAAAAAAAATCACAAATAATAGATAAAAGATGGCAAAGTATAAATATTCTAAGAAAATATAAGTAGGATTATAATAAAGAAAAGTTAAAGTATAATTATTTTTTTAAATTGTTATATAATGGTTATATATATAATGTTTGGTAAAGTGGATTTACATTAAATATATAAATATATAAAGTGGAATGATTATATATATAAAGTGGTAAAAAAAAAAAAATCACAAATAATAGATAAAAGATGGCAAAGTATAAATATTCTAAGAAAATATAAGTAGGATTATAATAAAGAAAAGTAAAAGTATAATTATTTTTTTAAATTGTTATATAATGGAATATAAATGGTTATATAAGTTTAAAATAAAACATATTTACAAATTTCTTTTCAATATTTATTTAAGGAGTATTAAAATTTAAAACATATTTGATATTGTTTACTTATAAATGTTAGAAAAGGGTTATAAGGTATATATCAAGAGATTCATGAGTAAGGTATAGGTATTAATAAAAGTTAATTAAGGTAAGAGTATTTAATGCAATAAACTATATTATGGATAAGAATGTAAGTGTTTACTCAAGGGACCTTGATAAGTAGATATATATTAGCATTAAGTGTACATTCATTAATATGTCAGTAGAGAAATGATAAATGAGTGATGTACGGGGGAACATGACAATACATATAAAAGAAGAGTAATGCAAAAGAGTGATGTATAGAGAGATGTGTGGAAACCATAATGTGTGATGTACAAAGAGAGAAATCGTGGTGATGGATGTGAATCATATATGTTGGATTGTGTAATATGATAATAAGTTATTTATAGGAGTTTATGAAGTGAATTTAGGGGATAATAAATAAGGTAAATTACATTTTAAAGGTATACAATGTGTATGCTATAGTAATGGATAAAGATAGTGTGTGATTTAGACAAAGAGATGGTGTGGATTTAAGTACACATAAGATAAGATATATGGTAGTATCGGATAACATTCATATAGTTAAAGAAAAGGAAATGAAATTATAGAAACAATTAGAGATTGATGTGAGTAAATATATAATGCAACTATATAAGTTTCAAATAAAATGAGAGCGATAAATATGATAATATGGAGCTCTAAGATGGTTACGCCGAAAAGGGGAATAAGACATAATGACAAATAATAAATAATTGTTATAGAAAATGATGTATTAGGACAATTATATAATTAGGGTTATGGAATAAAGACAACATATGGGGTTAGTAAATAAGTACATTGTTTGAGGAATAAAAGGTGTAATAAAAGGTGTAAATGTATAAATGAAGAGGGATGCAAATGATGTATAATAATAATAATTATAATAAAAGGTAATAAGAACAATATTATATGAATAAGTAAGAAATACATTAGTTATTAATATAAGGGTGGATTAGTGAGAGGCAAGTAAGTGGGAGTGGGCATGATAAGTATGGTTAGAATGTATAAGAGAGAGAGAGAAATAAGGTATCATGTGTCAAGGAAGATGCAAAAGTACATACAATAAAGTATAGTAGATAAATAACATATATAAATACATAATGGATCGTTAGTGAGAGGAATGAATTAGTGTCACCAATTATAAATACATAAGATATGATACATCAAGATCGTCCCTCACTTTTTGACCACCTCGGGAATATGTTTTCCTGAAGGTTGGATGTATGTAATGCCACCTTTTGACTTAGACAACTAGAATTACTTAAGGCCTAATCACCTTTATTTTCTATTCATTGTGAAACTATTAAAGATACACTTGAACTTTTAAGACGTATGAACCTATGTGAATGACAATTCGATGAATGTTTAACGTTATTTGAATGATGATGAATATTATGCAATCTATTATGTGAATGCCAATTCTATGAATGTTTAACATTATTTGAATGATGATGGATATTATGCAATCTATTATGAGAATGTCAATTCTATGAATGTTTAGCATTATTTGAATTGTGGGGATATTATGCGATCTATTTCTAACTTGAAAATTTTGAAATTTAAAGTTGATGGTACGTGGATACTGAATTGAGATTATGGTCGAATGTGTTTACATGATGATAATGCATAGATATGTATGATTTTGTGTTATAGACTAATTTGCAAGTCAATGGGATATGAAATAGACAAAGGATAATCATAATAAAAGTTGATGTCGTGAACACCGATAGAGAAACCATATGGTATGAACCTTTATATGTGAAATTATGTTGGTTCGAATGCATTGCTATGACATATGGACCAGTGCAGTTTTTTCAGGTGGTGAGACTGCCTAAAACTGAATATACGATGACAAAATTCCCAACAACATAGTGCCACTGTATATTCCATGGTAGGGTGTGGACCCTATTCCTATTAGGAGGGGTTGAGGAATTTCCCACTGTGTATCCTCTGAATCCTAGAGTCATGGGAGGATAGTGTTAGCTCATGCTCCTCTAGACATGTGATGATTATGGGCATTTTCCTGTTGGGGAAGCTTGATCAAGAGAGTGACACTTCTTCTTATGGGTTCTATTTGGAGTTAGGCCAATATAGTTGATGCTCCAAGATAGTCCAATAGAGGAAGGATAGGGATGGAATACAGAAGTAAGTTAGGGAGGAAGGATGAATAGAAATAGTTGTGAGTGTATGAGAATTTTTCCTTATAATGGAATTGATTGTTTTCCCATTTCAAAAATAAAATATGTATATATGTATATTCATAATTACTTAACCGAACTACAATTGTCTAAATGAACGTTGTTGTGCTAAATTATTGTAATTAAGGGATTTTGTGAACATTTTAATTGGTTTATTATCTTTTACGAAATGAATAGTCTGGTTGATTGGATTGGGCACATACAATAATTACTATAGGTGTGATAATTATTGTCATTAGTACATGCACGATACTTGTATGTGCTAGCTACACATGCATTTATTGCACATGTACACTAGTATGTATAAGTTTTTATTTATTTATTTATTTATTTTTGCTTACTGATAATGTTGTTTATTAGATATGAACGTATGAACCATGTGTCATTTCCCTTGTATTGTAAATTACTCTAACTTCGGGATGACATTTCTTGAAGGGTGGGTGTATGTAACAACCCTAATTAATTCTTTAATTATTATGAATGATAAATACTAGTTTAATGAATTATTAAAATAGATTTTATGGATACTTTATTATAATATAATTATTATTGGTAGTTGAACCAATTTATGGGAGGGATAAGGTGGCTAAGGTATTGATAAGGGGATGGCAGTTAGACAAAGGAGGGGAAGAAGGAAGATAAGGGAGAAGAGAGGACTCGGGAAGGGGATGTTTTTTTTGGTTGAGTGATATTTTTGGTTTATGGAAAGGTGATAAATTTCGAGAGGAAGAGGAGAAGGGAGGAAACAATTTGGTCTGCATAAGTTTTTCTTACAGTTTGCTCGAGGACTCTCACAGGGGCATGTGTTGCTAGGAATTTTGGGCTCAGGGGCTAGGAAACCGTAGGGATTTCTTAGGGCTAGGGAGATAAAGAGGTTGTTCCTAGTTGTCTCGGAGGTTAATCAGTTTGGGCAGGATTCATCAGCTTCAGTTCAACATCAGGTTGAGGTAAATACTCCATGCTCATTATGTTGTTTATTATGCTATGTTGTTGATCATTATTATGTTGTTCATTATTCTATGTTGCTTATCATTATTATGCTATGCTACTGCACATTATTTTTATCATGGAACAAGAAATAAAGAAGTAAATTAGAACAAATTTATGTATTTATATTTATTTTTTTAGGCTTTGTATGCACAAGCCTTACATGTAAGTATATTTCACAGGTAGGAAGTGTGCAGAATTACTCAATTTATCAATTACTACCATGATTGAATCATTTTGTCTTTGAGTCTTAGGAAAACATGTAATGAACTCCATTGAAATAATTTCTCATTTCCATTCTGGTATAGGTATAGGTTGTAATAGACCTTCTAGATGTTGATGTTCAACTTTTACCTATTGATAATATAATCATTTCGATAGATATTCAATTGTATTAAACTTCATATTAGGACAATTAAACTATTTTCCTAAGGTTGTTATCATTTTCTGATATCCCAGATTACCAGAATAGGGATTTGTATGCAACTCATTCATGATTATGAACTTCAAATAAGCCAAATTTGGTATATAAAATATGTTTTTGAACATTAATATTCCATTCTTATTAATACTCAAATCTGTATTATTCAAATTCCCTTCATTTTTTGCAATTAATATGTTGTTTTTATTTATTCTACATCATTTTTACTTACAGATTTAATTTTATCCTCAATATCACTTTATTTTTTGTTGATAATGAATTCATATAATTCATTAGTCTTTCAAATTAGTTCATATGCTACCTTATTATTTTTTCCTTTGATGTGTCACACCTCGAAATCGAACTTGCTTAGAAAGAATAACCACCTTGTCTTTCGTGCATTGAGATCTTGTTGACTAAATTGGTGTTTCACACCACTATTATATGTTAGTAATGGAAATTTCCTTCCCATTAAATAATTCCACGACATTTTTAATGGATGAATTAATGCTACTAATTCCAGATCATGAGTTATGTATTTTCTTTAATGTTCTTTGAATTTTTGAGATTCCTAACAAATTATGTGTCCATATTGTGACAACACTCCACCTAATCCTTCTTGACTTGCATCTACACAAAATGTCAAATATGTATAAGGTTAAACCACCTTAGGGATTGGTGTGTAGTTAGTAACCCCTTTAATTTATCAAAATTGTCCTAGAATTTTTTAGACCAAATAATTTTTGTTCCCTTTTTCTGCAAAGATGTAATAGGATAGGTGATCTTGGAAAATCCTTCGATAAACCTCTGGTAATACCTGGTGATCGCCATGAATGATTGTATGCCTGCTACATCCTTAGATATAGGCCATTCCATAATTGCTTTAATATTTTCAAAGTCTAGTGAAATACAATCTTCTGATATCACATGTCCTAGATATTATATATTTCTTTGATTGAAATCACATTTATAGAACTTAGCATATAATTTATGCTCTCTTAGTGTCTATAATACTATTTTCAAGTGTTGTTCATGTTCTTCTATGGACTTTGAATAGATTAATATATCATCAATAAAGATTAGTATGAATTTATCCAAGTACTCGTTGATTATATTGTTCATCAGACACATAAGAGTTGTTGGTGCGTTAGTAAGTCCAAATGGGATTACTACAAATTCATAATGTCCATAACATGTCCTAAAAGTTGTTTTATTTATGTCTTCATATTTGATTATGATTTGATGAAATAAATCTAGCTAAGAGAATATTTTCGCTTCTCCAACCTCATGAAATAAATCATTAATCGTGGGTAGAGGGTACTTGTTTTTAATCGTCATTTTATTTAATTGATGATAGTAAATACATAATCCTAGTGATCCATATTTCTTTTTGAAAAATAATATAGGTTATCCCCATGGCGAGACACTTGGTCTGATGTATCCTTTTTCTAATAGTTACTATAGTTGAATTTTTAATTCTATTAACTCAGGGAAACTCATCTTGTAAGGTGCCTTTGTCACCAGTGCAGATAGAGGTGGGAGATGAATATAGAAATATATTTCTCTCCTTGGAGATAGTTCTGGTATTTATTCCATGAATACATCCTCAAATCCCCAAAGAACCACAAATTCTTCTAAACTTGGTTTTCTTTCTTTCTCTAGTAGATTTGTCACTTGGATATAATATATTTTGCAGCCTTTAATAATGCAATTTTTAAATTGCATTGTT
Source organism: Picea mariana (assembly GCA_032191745.1). NCBI lineage: Eukaryota > Viridiplantae > Streptophyta > Pinopsida > Pinales > Pinaceae > Picea > Picea mariana. Next base: position 39,061 of record JASDQU010587499.1, on the reverse strand, counting down.
GATATTTGTCTAATAGAAACTAGTTTAATAATTCCTTGTATTGTTCTTGATACTTCGTTTTCATCTTTATAAAAAAATGATTTTTCATAACAATTCAGTATAACTTTGTTCTTTTCTAATGAGTCGATTTCGATGAGTATGTCATATGATCCTAAAGGTAGTACATTCGAGTTTGTTTTTGTATCCTGGCCACTTATATTCAACTCACAATCATGAATGAGTTATGTTACCTTTATTTTTGTGCATGTTACTAATTGTACAAACTAGGATTTAGTATGCTTTACTTTCATCAACTTTTTTGAATCTACTAAATTTGGGGTAACATAAATTAAACTATCTCCTCGGTGAATTAAAATACACGCTTTGTTGTTATGAATTTTACCTTCAATCTCCACAATAGTTTATTGATGATCTACTTGTGTGCCATCCAAAGATGCATTGATTCTATGAATACTTTTTCCAATATCTCCAACTGTTGAAGCTTCTTTTATATTTTGAATAGTCTTGTTTGCAGTGTTCCTATACGGATATTTTCTCAACAAATGTGGTTCACTACATCCCCAACATTTCAAGGGTTCTCTTGGATTATCATTTTTTTTCTTGAATCTGAGATTAACTAAATTACTTCCCTGTACTTGTGGTGAGTTTATGTAGTGGTTATGTTCTTGATATTCTTTGGACATGTTTCAAAATGGTGAATGTTTGAAACCCTTTTTCCTTTGATTTAGATTTTCTTGCTTCCTTTTTCTCCATGCTTTTGGATTTTTAGAACACTTTTTGTATTGATCGTAAAAGATTATTTCTTTTCATAATAGTTCATTCAACATTTTTAGGTTATCGAACTCTATTTTGTCCTTATATTACTAAGGAAAAAAACTTAGAAACCTTTGATCTTTTACCTTTGATTTAATCTCAAGCATCGCATTACCAAATCCATAACTGAACGTAAAGACAACATTTATTTCCTGGTTTGCATCCTAACATAGGTACATGGGTAAGCCAAGGATTTTTCCACACACTGGAATTTATGTATTATAAAAAATCCCATGGATCTAGGTGGATATCAGTTGCCACTCACCTATTCAAAGTGTCTCAAACTAGTTTTTTGGCAACTTACTATATTTTACAGTTTTTTCAGTTCCTAAACATCCGGGGCCATTTTGAGGGCCTAAATGATTTTTTTTTAGGATAGAGCACCAAAATGATATTCTAAGGCTCTTATTGAGACCCTAAAATGAATCTCCTTGAGGATATCTTTCCAATTAGCTATCGTGCATGCAAAACAAAGATTGAATGCCAAAGTTACGCCCCTAGGAAGTTGATACACCAAATTGTCGACTTTTCATCTTTCGGGTTTAGGGTTTTGGATTTTACTTATGTTAAAAAGGCCTTGGAGCCTCATTGTAACAATTGTCGTCTTGTGAATGCAAGTAGGTGTCACATATCTTCTCAAAGATAATCTCCCACCATTTCAACCAGTCTTTCACTCTGTATTTCTATAGTTTGTACATTTTGCTCATTAATAAAAATTGTGTATTACTATATCTCTGTGTTTATTGCTGCATCTCTGATATTGTAACATCCTGCTCTTGCACACTGAGCAAACTTATTCCTTGAGGACACTTGCTCATAAGTGATCTAGATTTTATGTTATTAAAACATTTATTTTGATTATGAGGCATTATGGGTTGATGACTTGTCGTTTTATTGCATTGACATAGACAGGTGCTACTGACTCAGTTTTACTAATTGTGCATGATTTTGGATCTCGAGGATGCAGAGGAATTGATGGAACCCCTTGGACTCCAGATCGAGTCGGGGAGTGTATCAATGGGGTTTGATTGTTTTATTGGTGATATTAGTGCATTTGATTAGATGATATGATATAGATATATTCTGACATGATTCGTTGATGATGCAGGATGACGATAGCTTGCCGACCAGACTCACATGTGGAGTAAAGGGGTCACGCACAACTACTAGAGATGTTGAGGGAGAGGTGTGGACAGCAGCCCTGTCGCAGCCTACTAGCACTCCCACCGTGGCTTGAACTGTAGGTTAACATTTACCTAGTTCGAGAGGACACACAATGTCGTGAGGGAAAACTGCGACAGTCGCTCACGATGATTCTAAGGGGCGCACAACAAGGAGGGGGCCTTATTCCTTAGAGGCCCTTAGTCTCCCACAAGTTAACCTGGCGGAGTATTGACTCTAGCGGTTTTTTATGTCTACCAAGTCAATCAAGAGGTGAGTGGCACCCTTGGAGCACGTGGTGCATCCTGAAGGGCACATCGCGCAAGGGAACTAGATTAAGGCAAGTGGCACCCTTGGAGCACCTAGTGTGTCCTAAAGGGAACGTCGCGTGGTTGATGATAAATCAATGAACCTAGATGGCCTTAGGATGAATAACGTGCTAATATTTAAAAAAAATGAATTCCCTAATAAAATGTCGCTCAACACGAAAATTTGAGGTCTAAGTCTAAATTATGCTAGTGGTAAAATTTTATATATATATAAAAGATAATAATAATAAAAATAAAAATGACTTAAATAATAATTATACTCCTCGTTAAGTCTTGTAACAATAAGGGGGTAAGCAATTTAAATAATTCATAAAAAATTGTTTGGGTAAAATTTAAAAAAAAGGGGAGATAGTTGTTTTATTTTTATGATAATTTAAATTTATTAACTAAAAAGGGAAAAAGGGGGTTAATTTCTACCCCTGTCATTTTGAGTCCTAAATGAAAAGGGGAAAGAGGGAAATCTAAAATATTTAGAAACTAGGAAAAGAGGGAAACATAAGAAAAAAAGGGAAACCCAAGGGAAAAAGAAGAAAGTCAAACTTAGTAAGGTATCCACCATTAAGAAATTTCTAATTTAAAACTAAGCTAGCAAATTGATAATGGGGGAAAGTCATTAAAACCTGTAAGGGAATTTGGGGAAACCTAGGAGTGATTCTAGGAGTGACTCTAGGTGGGTGAGGGAAATAAGGGAAATTAATAAATTTAAGAAATTAATTTGTGGAGGAATGAAGGGGATGGGTGACACATGTACGGGGAGGAATTTTTAGGAATTAATATTTAAAACTTTAATTAAATGAGATTTTAGGAAAGTAAGGGACTACCAAACTCTATATAATGAAGGGAGAATATGGAGGAAGGGGCCTTCTATTTTGCGTAACGTTACGATGTAGAAATATCTACTTGACTGACTTAGCTTGTGGGAGTTGGGATACCTATCTCAGTGAGGAGTGGTAGCTCGGCCTTGCGAGGCGGGCTGGGTGCTAGCTGAAATCTCTGGATAGTGTGTGTGTTGTTGAAATATAGTAACTGCAAAGAGTATTCTTATTATTATTGATATATTATTCATAGGATCAATCCCCATTGTGGATTGATCATGTCAGTTATTGTAATAGGACCAAAACCCCTTTTGTGGATTGGTCAAAAGACAATTATAATAGGTAGAATAAGAAGTCGGCCCCAACAATTAATAAAGAGACCCAGAAATATAATAAAGGTGGGTTTACCCACCTAGTTTAAGAATTCGGCCCTGCCAGTGAAGAGACACTTCACACGTGCCAGACTTATATAAATAAAGGAGGCTAGTGCCTCACTTACACAAAAACTAACTTGCTCAGTTTGAGAGACAAGTTATGATCTGTTACCGACAAAGGAGAGAGAGAGTGGCGCATATCTAGGAGAGGAATTTCTGTATTAGAATAAGATATCTCTTGGCATTGTATTAGCTATCTATATTAAGGAAGTTTTGCTGGGTTTTCTTCCCCTAGAGGGTTTTCCAGGATAAATGTTGTGTCTCTTGTGATTGTGTATTTCCCAGTGATCTTGGATTATTCTATTGTTATCTAATAAAATGCAAACATCTATAATAATGGCTTAAACATTAACATGGTATCAGAGCCAAGCTAAAGGAAGAATCTTTCACAAGTGAAAAATGTCATTGCTACCATACATGAAAATTAGGGATTTTTATTGGTGAAGCTTTTCAGCCCCGAAACCATCTAGAAAAGTGTGCCCTCTCCTAAGGATCAGTTTGGCTCCCTCAGCGCACCTTTTCTGTGGCTGGATCTCTTGGAAAGTGAAACCCTAGTTTCACAAAGTACCAGAAAACTAGAAAACCAGAGTACCAGAAGTACCAAAAGTACCAGAGTACCAGAAGTACCAGAAAACCAGAAGCACTAGTCCATAGATCCATAGATCAAGTTTGAGGGGGTAAAAGTTGGATTTTCATAAATTTGACTACACCAGCTAACTCACCTCATCTCAGCGCATCTATCCCCTGGATCAGAATTTCAAAATTCGAAGTTTGAAAAATTACGGTTTCCTCATAAAACCCTAAGTTGCAGTTGCAGTTGCTATCTCATAACCAGTTGCAGTTGCAGTACCAGTTGCAGTTGTAGCCGTAGAACCAGTTGCAATCACCCTTAAAGTTTTCTTAAGAGTTGGAAATGATTATCTCTACTACCAGATGGAGCCACTACCTGCAAATGCTATCAGAGCTATGTACTTACATACGTTTAATGGTTAAACCCTAAAGAGTGTTTGTAGGAGAAGGGATCTCTTGCCATAGATCCAGAAGGATCTCAAGATCCAACACATTTAGAGGAATGATGCAACCCAGGTGTGATTATTCTGATATGCATCTATTTGTCATGACATTATCTTGATCAGTATTTCATGTTGAAGCTATGATCAAATTATTAGAAGTATTAAAATTTGATCATAAATCTTATCCTCTAACCTAACCTTCTGTCAAGTTAGCGTATTGTCTTAGTACAGTAGGCAGGTTGAAGAAATCACTTGTCACTTGAGTGAAGGAGACCTGGAAGAAAAAGAAAGCACTCATTCTTGAGGACAAGGCTCCAGGTTTGATTAATCAAGATTAATAAGATTCAAAAGTACACATAACAAGCTGATGACTATAGTTGAAAGAGAAGCCATCATAAAGTATTATACTTGATAGCATGTGAGCATATAGAGGTAAATACTTTGCCAGATACAACTAACACCTCTTCTAGGAGAAACCTCGTGTGTTAGTTCCAGGTTGCCATGGAAGAATGCTTGGTCAGAACACTATGAGAGTGTTGAACTCACTTCATATTGTATTCCTTACCTTTAATCTTTGCTTCAGATAAATTATAAGTGATAGCTCTAAAGGAGATACCTTATTCTTAATCTTTACATTATCATAAGGATATTATTCTTTCTTGTTGTTTTGTTGAGATTGCTCCAGGTCACATGAGGAAGCTATAGCAAAGGTTGCAGAAGGCAACGTGCTAAAGGAGAGATGATAAATGAAGCAATCATCATTGGAAAAGAAGAAGGTGGCTCGCATAAGCTAAAGGGTAACTCAGAAGCTGCCATGACCCACACCATTAAAGAATCCATGTGAAATTTGGCATAGAAGATTAGCTCACATCAACTACAAGGTGCTACCATACATATGCAAAGTGGTCATAGATTTACGGGAACTCAAAGGTGACCATGAAGGTGTATGCAATGGATGTGCACAAGGGAAGAAGATCAAGAACCCATTTCCGAAGAAAGACAGCAAGGAAGAAGGATCCCTAGAGCTCATTCATTCACATGTGTGTGGCCCAATGCCATCATCCTCCATTAGTGCGTATGTATACTATGTATCATTCATTGATGATTACTCTCGTAAGACCTTGATATATTTGAAGTGTTAAACAAGTTCAAGGAATTCAAAGTCTTGATAGAGAACCTTTCTAAAAAGAAGATTAAGATACTCAGGTCACATAATGGAGGAGAATATACCTCAAAAAGAGTTTGTGAACTTCTGCAAAGATGTTGGGATCTAGAGGGAACTCACTACTCCCTATAATCCCCAACAAAATGGTGTAGCTAAATGGAAGAACATAACCATGCTGGAAGCTGTGAAGATCAAGATCTTCCTATGTGCTTATGGGCAGAAGCAGCAATGGTAGTTGTTTATGTGTAGAACCAATTGTCTCATAGTGCACTTGGCCTCAAGACACCGGAAGAGATGTTCACCAAAAAGAAGCCAGAGGTAAGGCATCTCAAAATATTTGGTTGTCCAGTGTTTATTCATATACCTAAAGAAAAGAGAAATAAGATGGACCCTTCAGGAAAGAAGGAAAAATTTGTGGGATATTGTGAGGTCTCCAAGGCCTTCAGAATATATATACCAAGTCATTATCACATTGGGATCAGCAAGGATGTGACCTTTGATGAATATGCAGCACTCAAGAAATCTAAACTATGCCAGCTTGAAGAGGTATATGAAGAGGAACCCGTAATCCCCAATACTACAATGAGGGAGGTTCCTAGAGCTGCAAAAATAGTGAGGGAAGTCATAACTTCCCTTGATGAGGAACTTCTAGAAGACCATGATATAGTAGAAGTGAAAGAACCTCCTCAGATGACGATCCTCCATAAAAGAAAGCCAACTTGGGCTAGAGAGCTTATTTAAGATGGAGAGAAGTATAGTGTTCCCGAAGGAACTACGAGACAGGTGAAAAGACCAAATCCATTCTCCAGTTATATGGATTTGATGTGTGATCTCCTAGAAGAGGAGCCTATCTGCTTTGAAGAAGTCATTCAGAGGAAAGAATTGGAAGATGTCGTGACAGAGGAATACCAATCCATAAAGAAGAATGAAGTATGGGAAATAGTTACTAGACTGAAGAATGATGATGGGGTATCCTCTAGATGGCTCTTCAAAATAAAACATGTTGTTGATGGAAGTATTAAGAATTATAAAGCAAGACGTGTTGCTCGTGGATTTTCCCAGAAGGAAGGCATTGACTATGAAGAGACATTCGCTCCTATGGCTATATAGACTTTGATCAGAACCATCATAGCTCTTATGGCTAAGATAAAGTAGAATCTACACCAAATGGACGTGAAGACAACTTTCTAAAATGGTCTTATCAAAAAGGAACTGTATATAGATAAGCCTCAAGGATTTGAGGTTGAATACAGGAAGTCTCATGTATGTAGATTGAAGAAAGCCTTAAATGGATTGAAGTAAGCTCCTAGAGCTTCATATGGCCATATAGACAGTTTCTTGACGAGCTTAGGCTTTACCAAGAGTAAAGCAGACTCAAATATCTACTTCAAAATTATGAATAATGAGCCAGTAATCTTACTACTATATGAGGATGACTTATTCTTAACTAGAGAAGAAAAGCTCATCACTAAATGTAAAAAGAGACTTTCCTCGGAATGTGAAATGAAAGACCTTGGCCTAAAGCATTATTTCTTAGGTCTTGAGGTATGGCAGAGTCCTGAGAGGATCTTCCTTAACCAAGGGAAGTACACGGTCGAAATCTTAAAGAGATTCGACATGTTGGAATGCAAGCCCATGAATACACCCATGGAAGTGAAGCTGAAGCTGCTAGTCGATACTTCGTCAGAATTGATTGATGCCACACTATATAGACAAATTATTGGATCACTGATGTACCTGACGAACACCAGACCAGACATTTGTTTTTCCGTGAACACCTTGAGTCAGTTTCTGGTAGAACCCAGATGTGTTCACCTAGTGCTTGCAAAACATGTGATGAGGTACCTTAAAGGTACAATAGATTATGGTCTCAGCTATGATGGAGATCATAATTTTACATTGAGTGGATATACTGATGCAGATTGGGAAGGAAGTGTTTATGACAGGAAAAGAACTTCAGGATGTTGTTTCAGTTTGGGATTAGCTATGATCTCATGGCAGAGTAGGAAGCAATCTAGTATTTCTCTCAGCACAACGGAAGAAAAATACGTTGTTGCATGTTCTGCTAGCTGCGAAGCTATATGGATTCAAAAGTTGTTGATTGGCCTAATTGATTTAGAGATGAGAGAAACCTTGATTCTATGTGACAACCAGAGCTTCATAAAGATGGCAGAGAATCTTGTATTCCACGATAAGACGAAGCACATAGAGATTCGTTATCATTACATCCATGACATGGTACAGAGAGGAGCATTGAAACTCCAGTACATTACCATGAATGAACAGGTTGCTGACGTATTGACCAAGCCCCTATCTCATGTGAAGTTTGAGTACTTCCGAGATAAGCTTGGCATAGTCTGAAAGGACCTTCCTTGAAAGGGGGAGTAGTTGTTGTGATGAGATATTACCTGCTTCCGACCTTGTGGTTGTGATGTAAAGTAGGAAGTGCATCTTTCTTCTGACCTAGCTGTGAGACATAAAGCAAGATGAGATGATGTTCCTTGCTTCTGACCTAGCTATCAGACATAAAGAAAGATGAGATGATGTTCCTTTCTTCTGACTGAGTTTTCAGATGTAAAGCAAGATGAGATGTGTTCCTTTCTTCTGACCGAGTTGTCATACGTAAAGAAAGATGAGATGTGTTCCTTTCTTATGACTGAGTTGTCATACGTAAAGCAATATGAGATGTTCCTTGCTTTTGATCAACTTGTCAGATGTAAAGAAAAATGATATGTGTTCCTTGCTTCTGACCGAGTTGTCAGACGTAAAGCAAGATGAGATGTTCCTTGCTTCTGATTGAGTTGTCAGACATAAAGCAAGATGATATGTTCCTTGCTTCTGACCTAGTTGTCAGATATAAAGTAAGATGATGTGTGACTAGTACTATGCTTCTGGCTATATATCTGCGACATAAAAAAAGTCTAGTTCCCTACTTCCAACCTGATGGTTGTGATGTAAACCAGGATGTGTATCTTTATTCCAACCCGATGGTTGTGACGTAAATCAAGATGATATGATGAGACTAGCACAGAGTTTTCGACTGAATAGCTATGACGTAAAGCCAGTCGAGTATCCTGCTTCTGATTGGATGGTTGCGACGTAAAGCAAGACAAGTATCTTGCTTCCAGCTTGAGTGTTGTGATGTAAAGCAAGACATTGAGATGAAACAAGAACTAAGATTCCATCTTGACAGCTGTGACGTAAAGCCAGTCTTGTATTATGATGAGACAACCTTGTGCTGTAATGATGATGATGTATCAATTTTTATACTAATACATATTGATGTAGATGATGATGGAATTCCTTTGAGAATGATGATGCTGCCAATGAAGAAAACTTCTAATGATTTATAGATACACCAACCAAGATGATATTGATGATGTTGTCCTCCCAATTGATGTTGTTGATGATGTTGTCCTCTCTCTCTCGCATGATGCTGCTGAAGAATACCCTTCTTGTTAAGGGGGAGTGTTGAAATATTGTAACTGCATAGAGTATTCTTATTATTATTGATATATTATTCATAGGATCAATCCCCATTGTGGATTGATCATGTCGGTTATTGTAATAGGACCAAATCCCCTTTTGCGGATTGCTCAAAAGATAATTATAATAGGCAAAATAAGAAGTCGGCCCCAACAGTTAATAAAGAGACCCAGAAATATAATAAAGGTGGGTTTACCCACCCAGTTTAAGAAGTCGGCCTTGCCAGTGAAGAGACACTTCACACGTGCCATACTTGTATAAATAAAGGAGGCTAGTGCCTCACTTAGACAAAAAATAACTTGCTCAGTTTGAGAGACAAGTTATGATCTGTTATCGGCAAAGGAGAGAGACAATAGCGCATATCTAGGAGAGGACTTTATGTATTACCATAAGAGATCTCTTGGCATTGTATTGGCTATCTATATTAAGGAATTTTTGTTGGGTTTTCTTCCCCTAGAGGGTTTCACAGGATAAATGTTGTGTCTCTTGTGATTGTGTATTTCTCAGTGATCTTGAATTATTCTATTGTTATCTAATAAAATGTGAACATCTATAATAGTGGATTAAACATTAACATGTGTGGCCCCTTTGCAGCTCGAGGGGCTAAGGGGGAAGAAGAGTATCCCTAGCATTCGCTGGGAGGTATTGGTGAAGTCTCGTTGGTCAACAAGCAAGAGTTGCACAGAGCGTGTGGAACATCATTCAGAGCAGGCAATCATGCAACGATATGCTCTCTTCATTTTTGTATGGTAGATTGTATTAGAAATTATGCTTTTATGTGCTTATTTAATGGAGAAGTAAACTGATTTTTTTTTTAAATTGATGACTCAAACTTTTCTTAGCCTAGCTCGATGATTGTTGACTCCCATGGCCTTCGTTTTCCCGCATGTCTTGACCACCTGGTTGTGTTTGATTGTGACCTTCATGGTTGTTTAGCTTTTGTCCCTAGCTCACCGGTCCTCCCCTAAGCAGTCAGCCAGGAGCCTGATCTACAGTCGTCGCATTGGCGTTAAAAGACCTATGAATCTTAATGCCCTACTTTTTTATGTGAGGATGATGAGCAAAGGATGCATCTATCCGTGTTGAGTAAATACGCCATGGTTATCATTATGATCTCGCAAAAGAAAATTTACTCTGCATTTTATTTTTATTTTGTGTACTCTTTGCCATGTAGATTGCTTGCGTTTTTATATAATGAGGGAATTTCCATTGCTAGATGTAATGATTTGGAATTTTCCACTAGTCAAGGTTGTGGTTCAAAGTTTTTAAATCTCAACGATTACCCCTTTTTATGTTGGCTACGCTTGGAGAGTTTTAATTTTTAATTGTCAATTTTGGGACAACATTTTATGTTATGTGTCAAACAATCTTTACTTATTACATCTTTACCATCAATGTCCCTTCCACCTCAGCAGTGATTATTTCTTGGTTGGTTGTGATTGTGGCTTACATTTTGGCTGTGATTTTGGTTATTGGATAAGTTTGATTACAGTGCTTTGGTTGCATGCGTGGTGAGCGGTGTTGACAGCAATGGGTAGTAGGCTGTGTTGTTTTTTCTCAGTAAACAGTTGATCCATTCACGGTGACTGAGATGTAATGTTTAGTGACAACAAATTCTCTACAATTAGTGTGACTGTGAAAATGATATCTTGACAACAATTTGAAGCATATAGTAGACGAAAAAAGTTGTTACTTTATAGACAGTGAAATCATTATCATTATAGACAGCATGGTTATTACCTGCGTTTTATTTTTCTGTGCAGAGATTGACCCTGTGTTTACCTAAGCGATTTCTAGATAGCATTTTACTCTTGGGCATCTACTTTTACCCTTTTTATAATCAGCCTTTTCTTTTACTCCCTCTAACATTTGGTGTTTTTAATAAATGGCTTACGAATTTAAAGGTTGTCATTGTGAGTTAATAATCTTGTCAAGCACTCATAATTTTTCCTTTAGTCAATCGTCCCAGATCGCCTTTTATTTATTTATTTGTTGATTAACCCATCTACGCACTGTTGAAGTTGTGGATAGGATAAAGTTCATTCCTTTTACTCCCTCATATAGAACTGTTCCTGAATGATTTCCATTTTTCCTTGAGTGGCCGGTCTACGTGATTCCTTGCCTTCTACCTGCCAACGTTTTTGTTTTAGTGTGGCGATGTGTTAGGTTGAGTTTCGGCTGCGTTTTTGCTAATTAAAAATTACTCCTATGCAAATGCATTGTTGTCGGGTGACTGCCCATGCAGGATACTGCATTTGCCAAAAAAAAAATTATTGCTAATTTGATGCCTTGTTGCCCAACGATTTGCCTTTCAATTATATTTGAGCTAGCTATAAATGACCATCACTTTTGAAAATTAATTGTGACTGTACATACTGACTTAAATACTTTGATTGCCACTTTTAAAGATCGATTCATTGCTGGATTTTTCGTCCTAGATTTTTCATTTACCCTAAGGGCGTTACATGGCTGGGTAATACACGGGCATTGCTTTATTAAGAGTTCTTTTTGCAGTGACTTATTGCTCTATGGTTTCCAACAACCATTTCTAGACTGTTACATTCCACAAATATTGCTCTGCGTTGATCCTGAATGTCTCCCATTTAATGACGGCATGTGTTTTCCACAACATTTAATTTAGCAATTTTTTGGATAGCTCCTCCCTTAATCGCCTTGATCAACACAGCCCCTTTAAGTTGCTTGACAACCTCTTTTATAGGCTAGAATATAACCCACTCAGACCACCTATTTCACTACCATTTATCCAGCCTTTGGACAACACTGAGCTTGTCAGGACTAACAACCATGATTTGATTATCTGTGCTTTAATGTCTGTGAGGGTAACAGATCTCTAAATGTTATGTTATTGTTTAATTTTTAAATGTTCCAATCTTTAATTGATAATCTATTTAGAGTTGCTATTCATTTATTGTTAAATGTGTAACGATAGATTTATAATTAGTATTGTGGTGCAAATTGTGATAGATTTATAATCTCATTTCTTTTTATGGACTAAATGTATACTCGATAATCCAATACCATAGTTGGCTAATGCTAACTTGCTAATTAAGTCTTGTTAATTATTCATTTTCCAAAATTGGTTACCCACTAAATCGGTGTGCATGATTACAAGTTATAAGGTTATACCTAGTAGGGTGAACAACCTTGTGGTTATGTCAACTATCCTGATCTAAGGCTTGTTTAAACTAAAATATTACTTTATAATTATGAATAGATAAGACGTTAGTTAATAGAGTAATAATGAATGTAGTGACATGGAATGTTAGTTAAAAACTTTGTTAATAGATAGTTAGAGTGGTGAGACATATTAAAAGAATATTGATAATATTATTGTTATATAGTATTAGAACTAGTCATGAAAATACTTATTTGTCTTGCCTTTATTTATGATCCATGAATCTAAGATTGGTGTGTTAAATACATAGTTGAATTTTAGTAAATTGTTAAGCTGGGAATATCTTGAAACTATGATGCAATGATACCAATAATAGCCTACCCTATGTTCTTTTTAATGAAGTTGAGTCGCAAGAATATTTATGTATATATAGGTGGGCATAGATATCATTTTCTTGTAATGTATCTCCTTGGTTTCAATATAATTAAGTAGAGATGTGTTGGACTTTTGCAGTTATGGTAAGGTGGATACTTTTTTTGGGGTACTTTGTTTTTATCATAAATGCTTAACCAGTGTAGGCTAGCATCCTTTGTGCTAAGACTCTAATTAGGTCTTTTATTTGTAGAAGTTAGATGTGATTTGGATGCTCAACTTGTTTTTATATAAAAAAATAATTAAAAAAAGGATTTACCAATTCATTGTATCTATCTACTGCATGTCAATTTTAATAGTAGGGAGGATCTAACTTATGGTATCAAAGTGAGGTTCAACCCATGACTTGGGATCGCTACAACTGTTGTTGATATGATTTTATTATAATGTTGATAATTGAGTGGACTTGTATTCGTGCAGGTAATCATGGTTAGAGGATGTCGTAGAGGCAAACAATGGGGTGCTAGGGGAGGAGGCACGACGCCTCTAATAGTAGTGACACCTGAGGGGTCTAACCCTCGGGGAGATGAGAAGGTTGTCGAGGAGGAGAAGATAGCAGTTGGTGATGCGGTCGAAATGATGAGATCTTTTCAGTGCATGTCTGAGGCACTGATTAGTCATTTGTACAGAAATGAGGCCAGAGCGCTAGTACCCCCCGAAGTTCCACCGCACGCTTCGATCGATACCAATAGCATTCACCATGAACTCGAGAAGGTCAAATTTCCTGAGTTCTTTGGTGTCCCGGATGGCACAGCCGTCGAGGCATGGAGGTCTTCCAACTAAAGGGAAGCACTATTCTATGGTGGAAGACCCTCCTACCATAGTTGAACATGGTCGTTGAAGATGTTTCATGGAAATTGTTCGAGGAACGATTCTGAGAAAGGTATCATTCAGAGGAATTCATTGAGCGTAAACTCAATGAGTTCAATGCCTTATGATAGGGTGGTCGTAAGGTGCACGAGTACAAGGCCCGTTTTATGGAGATGCTCCGGTATGCTCCACACCTTAACACCGAGAAACTTAAGGTCAACAAGTCTGTGTTTGGCCTTAATGGAAGCATACGTGCAAAGGTTAGGATTTTGATGCCTCAAAACTTGCATGATGTCGTCCAGAAGGACCCCATAGCAGAGGAGAAGCTTATCACCAGCGGTCAGACTAGGACTCAAGCCAGACCAGCAGGGTAGCTGTCATCTGGTGCATAGCAGCATGAGACACCAACCATACATACACGGGGATATCATGGGTTCCAGAGGGGATCCACTTTCACTACACCTCGGTAACTGATGCCTTGACAGTGGACAGCTTATCGGGTACCACAACATCAACAACAACATCAACCACAATAGCAGTAGTTTAGGCTTGTTTAGTAGAACAGACTAGAATTCCAGGCTGGCGGGCCGTCATCTTCTACTTCGGGTGCCAGGACTACTGGGATGAAGAAGGGGTGTTGGACATGTGGGGAGCCACACTACTAGTGTGACTGCCCAGTGGAGAGGACTAGAGTGTCCGGATCAGTTGGACCCACTACCATGGGAGATATGGGCAAGGCCCATCGAATTCATACAGTGGTGAATAACCACCAGGCAGAGCATCAGTCGTCTGTGCTTGAGATGACAGGTATAATCACTGACCAAACCCTTAGTATTTTGATAGATCCCGGTGCTACCGAGAGTTTCATTTCTGGTGTAGCGCTAAAAAGGATTAAGGTAAATGCAATCGAACAGGATGAGTTTAGCTTCGTAGAGATGGCCTTAGGAGCCAAGAAAAAGTTTGGAGGAAAGGTTATGGGTTGTATCATTAACCTGGGAGAGTTTTTCACCAAGGATGACCTGTACGTCACAATCTTAGGATCTTATGACATCGTTATTGGTATGGACTGGTTGGAATCGCATGCGGTGATACTCAAATGCAAGAAGAAATGGTTGAGCTTGGCCGATGATGAGGGATAGAGATGTGTGATTGTAGGTCAGAACGAGGGAGTTTCCCTGAGGTTCATCTCTTCCTTGCAACTTCAAAAGAGAATGCACAAGGGGTGCAATCTTTATGTGATCCTTGCGTTAAACGAGAAAGGAGTAGCGGAAGGTCTAGAACACCTTCTAGTGGTGAGAGAGTTTGCAAACGTATTTCCAGAGGAGTTACTTGGGATGCCACCAGAGAGGGAATTGGAGTTTACTATAGACCCAAAAATGGGAATTGAACTGATAGTGAGAATGCCTTGTCGGATGTCAACCCCAGAATTACAAGAGTTGAGAATGGAATTGAAAGAATTGCTAGACCTGGGACTGATACGTCCAACTGTGTCACCATGGGGTGTGCATGTTATTTTCATACGAAATAAGAATGTGTCATGGAGGCTTTGCATTGAATACCGTCAATTCAACAAGGCCACGATCAAGAATAAATATCTATTGCCAATGATTGATGATTTGTTCAATCAGATGGAGGGTGTGACAGTGTTCTCAAAGATCGATTTGCGATTAGGGTACCACCAGTTACGGATTAAGGAAGATGGCATCCCTAATACCACCTTTAAGAAGAGTTTTGGACATTACGAGTTTAGTGTTTTACCATTTGGACTGACAAACTCCCCAAGGGTACTTATGAGTTTGATGAACGGAGTGGTCCGCGAGTACTTGGACAAGTTCGTCCAAGTATTCATTGAATAAATTTTGATTTACTCTTGGACGATGAAGGAGCATGACGATCACTTACGCTTGGTACTAGAGTGTCTGCGAGATCACAAATTGTATGGGAATTTGTTCAAATGCTCATTTTATCAATCGAATATTCACTACTTAGGGCATGTCATCTCTAGCGAAGGGATCTCCATGGATCCAACAAAGGTTGAGGCTATTATGGAATGGCCTGCGTCGATGAATGTCCCAGAAGTGCGTAGATTCATGGGTTTAGCAGGATACTATCAACGGTTCATCGAGGGATTTTCGAAGATAACAATTCCGATCACAAAATTGCAGAAGAAAAACAAGAAGTTTGTTTGGACTGAGAAATGCGTGGAAGAATTTTGGAGGCTCAAGGACTTGCTGACAATGACGATGATACTAAAGGTCCCTAACATGGATTTGGACTTCTTGGTATGCACTGATGCATCCAAGGAAGGATTAGAAAGAGTCTTGATGCAAAATGGATGAGTGATCTCTTACATCTCGAGGAAACTAAGAAGGCATGAGGAGAACTATGCGACGCATGATTTGGAGTTGTTAGCCATCGTATATGCCTTGAAGGTTTGGAGACACTACCTTGTTGGAAAAAAATTTGAACTAAAGATTGACCACTGTGGACTACAACACATCTTTACACAAAGCAACCTGAACACGTGACAACAACGTTTGTCAAAATTTCTTAGCAAGTATGACTTCAAGATTAGTTACATAAAAGGGACAATGAACCGAGTGGAAGATGCATTAAGTCAGAGACCACACATCCTTTTGGTGCTGCCTCTTCAGACGAAACTATGTGAAAAGATTCTAACTTTACAGCGTGATGATGACTAGTACAAAGAGGTCGAGGGTTTTATCGGACAAAATACAATGATTGTACCAAGATTTGAAGGATTTTTGTTTGATAGTGATGGTGTATTGAAGTTTAAGAATCAACTTTACGTACCTCCGAATGACGAGTTGAGGATGTTGATCCTGAGTGAGGCTCATAGAGAAATTTACATGGCTCACCCGGGAGTCACAAAGATGAGGGCAAACCTTAAACCCTTATTTTTTTGGAAGGGACTGAAGGCATAAAGTCAATTATGTGGCCAAATATCTAGAATGTCAGTAGGTAAAGGCTGAACATAGACACCCAACATGATTACTACAACCACATGTTATTCTAGAATCAAAATGGGAGGTTATTTCGATGGATTTTATTGTTGGATTGCCACTGACATCAAGAAGACATGACTCAAGTCACGTAGTAGTAGAAACTCTGACGAAGAGTGCTCACTTTATTCCTGTGAATACAACATATTAGGCACCTGACATAGCTAGAGTTTTCATCAGTAAGATTTTGAGGATGCACGATGTGCCTAAGAGGATTATATCTGTTATCTGCAATTTTAGTCATTGTGATAATATTATGATGATTTCATGATGATGAAGAATCAAGCTCTTCCATAAGAATACTTTCCTGAGAAAAGTTGCACTTGTCTTCTTCCAGAAACTATGTTTTACAAGAAGTTCGCAGGCTGCCTATATAGCTGCCTGCGAGAATCCTTACTTCTCGCGGGCTGCATTAAGCTAGGGTATGGATAATTTGCACTGTACTCAAAGCCAGGGTGCAAACATGTTTTTAAAGGTGAAAAAGATGAAGTTCTCGAGCCTTCTAGAAGAGAATCTTCGAGAAGAATGAGTTGGCTAACGAATGGTTGTTCAAGTACTTGCCTTCCAGATATCTTGGGATCAATTCCTATCCAGGTAACCAAATTATCTTCTCCTATATATTGAGGAGATAGCTCATGGAAAAGGTTAATTAGAATTAGCAGCAAGCTAGCAAGAGATTGATTGGAGAATTGTTGAATGCTTGTATGAAGGATTGATGCTACAACAGCAAGAGACTACAACAAGGTCATCACAACTGGTGGATTTTCTTCATGCATGAGCAAGTGTGTGTGTCAGAACTAGGAGCCATCGAAAGGAGACCTATGACATCAAGGATCAGGTTGTAAGTTTCACTTTCAGTTAATTCAATACAGTAATATGTCCTTTCCCCATAAAGATGATGTCACTTTATTACATGATTCCTTGATCACATGTATAGACTAGCTATTGAATGTATTAATCTTCCTTTACTTCGATTGGTTTTTTCTGTGGCGATCTAAACGAAGCAAGAGCATTGAAAAAAAGCTTGGAACAATAGAGACCTAGGAAAGCGTTTACAAGGTATGCTCATTATCCTTATCTCTTAGTTCACTCAATAGGCTAGATCTAGGGAAAGAGTAGTATTTTGTTCTTTTTTGTTCTAGATCCAGGTGGATCTAGGGAGATCGGTTCGTGTCTGCACTTACGGATCAATCCATAAACAATATCTGATTCAGGATCGATGTTTACTAGATGATTTTGGACGAGTTTCCAAGAGGCCTTGGGAACCCAAATTAACTTCAGTATGGTGTATCACTTGGAGACTGATGGGCAGACCAAACGAACGAACTAGACCTTGGAATACATGTTGCACATGTACCTGATGGACCAAAAAAAGAGTTGGGGAGAATTATCGCCACTTGTGTAGTTCTCTTACAACAACAGTTACCAAAGCACCATTAAGATGGTTCCTTTTGAGTTTCTTTACTGGTGACCATGTCGGACGCCTTTGAGTTGGGATTGGTTTGAGGATAGGGTCTTGGTGGGGCCAAAAGCAATCCAAGAAATGGAAGAGAAAATGAAAACAATAAGACAAAGAATTAAAGAAGTGCATGATCAGAAGAAGAGTTATGTTGATGTGCACCGTGTCGACCATAGTTACCATATCGGTGAAATATTCTTCTTGTGGGTTAAACCGCAAAAGAGTTCGATCAAGTTTGGAAAGGGAGTTAAAATCTCCACTAGTTTTGTGAGACCTTTCAATATTGTGGAGAGAAAGGGGCTCCTAGCCTATCAACTAGCCTTGCCTGATTCTTTGAGGCGTATGCACGATGTTTTTCATGTATCTATTTTGAGGCATTATATTAGTGATCCTACACATGTTATTGACATGAGTTCCTTGCAGGTATCGGATGAGGGGGTGCTCACATCTAAGCCGATCCACATCTTGGATCATCGCATTCAACAACTACGGTGCCGAACGATAGAGCAGGTCAAAGTCCAGTGGGACAGCTATAGTCCTCACTTAGTGACCTGGGAGGACGCATATGATATGCGCCAACAGTTTCCATTTTTGTTTGATAGATAGACATATGATATTGTGATACACTTTATTTTGACATTTATACTATGAAACTTCGGGATGAAGTTTCAACCAAGAGGGGGTGTATGTAACATCTATCTCTTGCGCACTAAGAAAACTTATTCCTTGAGGACACTTGCTCGCAAGTGATCTGGAATTTATGTTATTAAAACATTTATTTTGATTATGAGGCATTATGGGTTGATGACTTGTCGTTTTACTGCATTGACATAAACATGTTCTATTGACTTGATTTTACTAAGTGTGTAGGATCTTGGACCTCGAGGATGTAGAGGCATTGATGGAAAACCTTGGACTCCGAATCGAGTCGGGGAGTGTACCAATGGGGCTTGATTTTTTTATTGGTGATATTAGTGCATCTGATTAGATGATATGATATAGATATATTCTGACATGATTTGTTGATGATGCAGGCTGATGATAGCTTGCCGACCAGACTCACATGTAGAGTAAAGGGGTCACGCATGACTACCAGAGATGTTGAGGGAGAGGTGTGGACAACAGCCTTTCCATATCCTACTACAACTCCTATCGTGGCTTGAACTGTAGGTTAACGTTTACCTAGTTTGAGAGGACCCATGATGCCGTGAGGGAAGACTGCGACAGTCGCTCACAATGATTCTAAGAGGTGCTCAATAAGGCGAGGGCCTTATTCCTTAGAGGCCCTTAGTCTCC
This sequence comes from Picea mariana, assembly GCA_032191745.1. Lineage (NCBI taxonomy): Eukaryota > Viridiplantae > Streptophyta > Pinopsida > Pinales > Pinaceae > Picea > Picea mariana. The sequence goes on along the minus strand of JASDQU010587499.1, from coordinate 19,689 downwards.
CACAATTTCACCTGGTAGAGTATTGACTTTAGGGGTTTTTGATGTCTACCAAGTCAGTCAAGAGGTGAGTGGCACCCTTGGAGCACGTGGTGCATCCTGAAGGGCACGTCGCACAAGGGAACCAGATTAAGGTGAATGACACCCTTGGAACACCTAGTGCATCCTGAAGAGCACGTCGCATGGTTGATGATAAATCAATGAACCTAGATGGCCTTAGGACAAATAACGTGTTAAGATTTAAAAAAAAATGAATTCCCTAATAAAATGTCGCCCATCACAAAAATTTGAGGTCTAAGTCTAAATTATGCTAGTGGTAAAATTTTATAAAAAAAAAATATATAATAATAATAAAAATATAAATGACTTAAATAATAATTATACTCCTTGTTAAGTCTTGTAACAATAAGGGGGTAAGCAATTTAAATAATTCATAAAAATCTGTTTGGGTAAAATTTAAAAAAAGGCGACGATAATTGTTTTATTTTTATGATAATTTAAATTTATTAACTAAAAAGGGAAAAAGGGGAAAAGGGGGTTAATTTCTACCCCTGCCATTTTCAGTCCTAAATGAAAAGGGGAAAGAGGGAAATCTAAAATATTTAGAAACTAGGAAAAGAGGGAAACATAAGAAGAAAAGGGAAACCCAAGGGAGAAAGCAGAAAGTCAAACTTAGTAAAGTATCCACCATTAAGAACTTTCTAATTTAAAACTGAGCTAGGAAATTGATAATGGGGGGAAGTCATTAAAACCTGTAAGGGAATTTGGGGACACCTAGGAGTGATTCTAGGAGTGATTCTAGGTGGGTGAGGGAAATAAGGGAAATTAATAAATTAAAGAAATTAATTTGTGGAGGAATGAAGGGAATGGGTGACACATGTACGAGGAGGAATTTTTAGGAATTAATTTTTAAAACTTTAATTGAATGAGATTTTAGGAAAGTACGGGACTATGAAACTCTATATAATGAAGGGAGGAGATGGAGGAAGGGGCCTTATATTTTTCATAATGTTACGCTGCAAAAATATATACTTGACTAACTTAGCTTCTGTGAGTTGGGATACCCAACTTGGTGAGGAGTGGTAGCTCAGCCTTGCAAGGCGGGCTAGGAGCTAGTTGAAATCTCTGGATAGTCTGTGTGTGGCCTCTTTGTAGCTTAGGGGGCTAAGGCGGAAGAAGAGTACCCCTAGCATTGGCTAGGAGGTACCGATGAAGTCTTGTCGGTCGACAAGAAGGATTTGCACAGATGTCATTCAGAGTGGGTGATCAGGCAACATTACGCTCTCTTTATTTTCATATGGTAGATTGTATTAGGAACTATGCTTTTATCTGCTTATTTAATGGAGAAGTAAACTGATTTTTTTTTTTAAATTGATCACTGAAAATTTTCTTAGCCTAGCTCGATGATTGTTGACTCCCATGGCCTTCATTTTCCCTCATGTCTTGACCACCTTGTTACGTTTGATTGTGACCTTCATGGTTGTTTAGCCTTCGTCCTAGCTCAGCAGTCCTCACTTGAGCAGTCGGCCAGGAGCCTGATCTATGGTCATCACCTTGGTGTTAAAAGACCTATGGATCTCAATGCCCTGCTTTTCTATGTGAGGATGATGAGTGAAGGAAGCACCTGTTAGCTATCTACCCCTTCCAATTTTCTTGGATGATTGAGGGTCCTTACGCCTGTTCATGTTGAGTAAATCCCCCATGGTTATCGTTCTGATCTCCCAAAAGAAAATTTACTCTATTTTTTGTTTTTTTGTGTGTGTACTCTCCATCGTGTAGATTGCTTGTGTTTTTATATAATTAATGAATTTTCATTGTTGAATGTAACGATCTAGAATTTTGCACTAGTTAAGGTTGTAGTTCAAAGTTTTTAAACCTCAATGATTACCCCTTTTTGTGTTAACTACGCTTGGATAGTTTTAATGTTTAATTGTCAATTTTAGGACAACGTTTTCTGTTATGTGTCAAACAGCCTTTACTTAATAGTTCTTTACCAGCAATGTCCCTTCCACCTTAACAGCGATTATTTCTTGGTTGGTTGTGATTGTGGCTTACATTTTGGCTGCGATTTTGGTTATTGGCTAAGTTTGATTACAGTGCTTTGGTTGCATATGTGGTGAGCAGTGTTGACAGTAATGGGTAGTAGGCTGTGTTTTTCTTTTCAGTAAATAGTTGATACATACACAGTGACTAAGAAGTAATGTTTAGTGACAACAAATTCCCTACAATTAGTGTGACTACGAAAATGATATCTTGACAGCAATTTGAAGCATATAGTAGACAACAAAAATTGTTATTTTATAGACAGCGAAAGCATTATCATTATAGACGGCATGGTTATTATCCGCATTTTATTTTTTCGAACAGAGATTGACCCTGTGTTTACCTAAGCGGTTTCTAGACAGCGTTTTACTCTTGGGTGTCTACTTTTACCCTTTTTATTGTCAACCTTTTCTTTTACTCCCTCTAACATTTGGTTTTTAATAAATGGCTTACGAATTTAAAGGATGTCATTGCGAGTTCATAATCTTGTCAAGCACTCATAATTTTCCCTTCAGTCAATTGTCCCAGATCGCTTTTTATTTTTTTGTTTGTTGATTGACCTGTCTGTGCACTTTTGAAGTTGTGGATAGGATAAAGTTCATTCCTTTTACTCCCTCATAGAATCATTCCTGAATGGTTTCCCTTTTTCCTTGAGTGGTCGGTCTGGGTGATTCCTTGCCTTCTACCTACCGGTGTTTTCGTTTTAGTGTGGTGGTGTGTTAGGTTGAGTTTGGGCTATGTTTTTTCTTATTAAAAATCACTGCTATGCAAATACATTGTTGCTAGGCAATTGCCCATGAAGGAGACTGCATTTGCAAAAAGAAAATTATTTCTAATTTGATGCCTTGTTGCTCGACGAATTTCCTTTGAATTGTATTTGAGCTAGCTGTGAATGACCATATCTTTTGCAAATTAAATGTGACTATACATACTGCCTTAAAGATTTTTATTGCCACTTTTAAAGATCGAGTTATTGACGGATTTTTTGTCCTTCATTTTTTGTTTACCCTGAGTGCGTTACATGGCTGGGTAATACGTGGGCATTTCTTTATTAAGAGTGTTTTTTGCAACGACTTATTGCTCTGTGGTTTCCAACTTCCATTTCCAGACTATTAAGTTCCACAAATATTTCTCTACGTTGATCCTGAATGCATCCCATTTAATGATGCCATATGTTTTCCACAGCATTTAATTTAGCAATTTTTTGCATAGACCCTCTGTTAACCTCCTTGATCAACACAACCCCTTTAAGTTTCTTGACAACCTCTTTTATAGGCTAGAATATAGTCCACTCAGACCACTTGTTTCACTACCATTTATTCAGCCTTTGGACAATGTTGAGCTTGTCAAGACTGACAACCACAATTTAATTATCATGCTTTAATGTCTGCGAGGGTAACAAATCTCTAAATTCTATGTTATTGTTTAATTTTTAAATGTTCCAATCTTTAATTGATAATCTATTTAGAGTTTCTATTCATTTATTGTTAAATGTGTAACGATAGATTTATAATTGGTATTGTGGTGCAACTTGTGATAGATTTATAATCTCATTTATTTTTATGGACTAAATGTATACTCGATAATCCAATACCATAGTTGGCTAATGCTAACTTGTTAATTAAGTCTTGTTAATTATTCATTTACCAAAATTGGTTACCCACTAAATCGGTGTGCATGATTGTAGGTTATCAAGGTTATACCTAGTAGGGTGAACAACCTTGTGGTTATGTCAACTATCCTGATCTAAGGCTTGTTTAAACTAAAATATTACTTTATAAGTATGAATAGATAAGATGTTAGTTAATAGAATAATAATGAATGTAGTGACATGGAATGTTAGTTAAAAACTTAGTTAATAGATAGTTAGAGTGGCGAGAGATATTAAAAGAATATTGATAGTATATTGTTATATGGTATTAGGACTAGTTATGAAAATACTTATTTGTCTTGCCTTTATTTATTATCCATGAATCTAAGATTGGTGTGTTAAATACATAGTTGAATTTTAGTAAATTGTTAAGTTGGGAATATCTTGCAACTACGATGCAATGAAATCAATAATAGCATACCCTATGTTCTTTTTAATGAATTTGAGTTGCAAGAATATTTATGTATATATAGGTGGGCATAGATCTTGTTTTCTTGTAATGTATCTCCTTGGTTTCAACATAACTAAGTAGAGATGTGTTGGACTTTTGCAGTTATGGTAAGGTGGATACCATTTTTGGGGTACTTTGTTTTTATCATAAATGCTTAACCAATGTAGGCTAGGATCCTTTGCGCTGAGACTCTAATTAGGTATTTTATTTGTAGAAGTTATATGTGAGTTGACTACTCAACTTGTTTTTATATTAAAAAAAAATAAAAAATAAAGGATTTACCAATTCATTGTATCTATCTAGTGCGTGTCGATTTTAATAACAGGGAGGATCTGATAGATACATTTCTATTATATTATTGGATATCTGACGTATCTATGTACATTTTTTTATTATATATCCACTCTCATTTCATGCCAAAAAGAATCTAGATCAGTCGTATCATAACAGGCTCATCTTGATCATTTTTTCAGTGGATGTGCCCAACGAGGTCTGAGTATAGAAATTTGGGTCTTGAGCTTATATATTTTTAGGAAAATATCTCTATCATTCCCAAGAAACCCTCCATGGTGGAAGAAAATAAAAAAAATAGAGAAAACAACTATAAATATGTTCCTTGAGCAAGATCTCAAGTGATAAAGGGATGAAATGATGGGAAATGTTTCCCACATCCTTCAACACCTGTCGATAACAACTAGAGTGTCTTAATGAAGAGACCACTTTGGAGGCACCTCGGATTTCAAGGTACAAGTTAATTTTGATATTCTTGTATTTGAAAGACAGATAGATGCACATGCCTAGAAAAATTGTTAAATCTGCTAGAAGATTATTTCTCTATTCACAATTCCTTCAACACGGAAAATATCACCTTCACATTCCTTAAGAATCTCCCCCTTGTCAAACATTGGTGGGAAAATTACTGGGAGAAAAGTTCCACAGAGGAGTCTGGAATATATGGGGTCGATCCCACTTGGGATTTTTTTGTGGATGCGGTCAAGGAATAATATTACCATGTTGGTAATTATGATGAACAATACATGAGATGGACCTCATTACAGAAAGAGAAGGGAAAAATAGTGCGGGAGTTCACAAATAATTTCCATACCTTGTGCATGAAGCTAGGTATCAAAGACTTCAAGCGACATCTGGTTCTAAAATATCGTCAGGCTCTGCATAGGTACATCCAAAATGAACTGGATTTCATGGACATCTCATCACTAGGAGCTGCCTATTGATATATTTTCAAAATCGAGCGTAAATTTAGGCACCATAACAAACCGGTGTTCGGGTATGCAAATCAATAACAAATAAAGTATGATAAATATTACCCTAACAAACAACCTCCCTAAAACACGTCCAAGCCATAGGAAAATAAGGGTAAGGGAAAGAAGAAGAAGGACACGAGAAAGTGGTGTGACTTACACAAAATCCCCTAGCACAACATCGATGAGTGTCTCTTAAAATATTTATTGGTGGTTGTTATAAAAAAAAAAGAGTCGAACCAAGATTCATAATATAATTCAGAAAATATTGGTAGAAGACAGATCATCGACACAGGACCCACTTCTATTGTCACGACCCAAACAATTCAACCAGAAGAACTAGCTGATCTTGAAGAGGGGGAGCACCTTTTTCATTCACATATGTCGTGACACTAATTTGATCAGCACCTCATCTAATTTGATAAGAACCTCATCTCAACAGAGGTCCTCAAAAATTTGGGATTTTTTATAACACCACACCAACAACCATACAACATCGGGTGGCTTGGAGAGGGACGAGATATTTGTGTCAGCCAATAGTGTTGATTTTCATATGACATCCAACCCTTCAAGGATGAGGTATTATGTGATATTTCCCCCCTAGATGTCTGTGATTTTATTTTGGTCTAGCCATATATGTGGAAGCACCATGCTGTTTATGAGTTTTGAACTCATAGAGTCATTATTACTCTAGGGGGGCATCTCTATAGGATACAAGAGGTATTTTAGACTAATGTCCCACCTAAATAGTGTCGCAAGGTAGTGTCTCATACTACAAAATTTAGCTTCTTCACAATCAGTTCAAAAGGTGAACAAAAGAACACCACAACCACTGCAGCCTTAGTCCAAGTGCCTTTTGTCCAGCAGAAGCAGGTCAACAAAATTGATTCCAATTACAAGGATTCCTTCTGCACATAGCCATCTCATGTGGCGAGACTGGTTAAAAACTTCCAACCCTTCCAACCATAGGTTCGTGAGAGCCTTCAACAAGCTAAGCAACACAACTTCTCCAACAAGGAAAGCAAATCACCAAGGTTTAGATTCAAAAAGCACTTTCCCTTATCCCCCGGGAACTCAACGCAATGGAGACCATTTATTCCTTGGGAGGGAGGATTGATATAGGTGGATATCACTGGCTACCCACCTATTCTAACTGGCTAAAAATAATTTTCTGGAAACTTAGTATATTTAGCCGTTATTTGGTTCCTAAACTTTCGGGGCCATTTTGAGGGCCTAATTGAATTTTTTTCAGGATCGAGAACTTGAATGATATCCAAAGGCTTTGATTGATCCCCAAAAATGAATCCCCTTGATGATACCTTTCCAACCATCATTTTCCCAAAATGGATATCATATTCCAAAGTTATTCCCTCGGGAAGTTGATACACCAGAAAACTGGGTCCACAAAATTGTTGGATTTTCATATTCTGAGGTTAGGGTTTTAGATTTTATTCATGTTAAAAAGGCCTTGGAACCTCATTGTAACAATCATATTCTTATGAATGCAAGTAGCAGTCACATCTCTTCTTATAGATAAGATTCCACCATTCTACCGAGTCTTTCACTCTGTATTTCTAATTTTTGTACATTTCACTCATTAATAGAAATTGTGTATTAATGTATCTTTGTGTTTATGGTTGCATCTATGATATATTTCTATTATATTATTAGATATCTCAGATATCTACTATAAAACAAAACAAGAATTCAGTATCTACTATAAAACCTTTTTAGCTTACCAGTATATACATGTAAACCTCTTTTCTCTCAAGGATGCAGTAGCAGCCTAGCACTAGTAGTATGAGTGAAATAAAAGCATTCACTTCAGACAAACTTACAAATAAACTGTAAAACAAACCACTAGTGTGTGCATCAGATTTGGAGAATAGTGCCCAAAAATATCTCATTTGTGGGTGGGAAAATATCATTTGTAAGTTCTTCCAGATCCAACAAAAATATAACAGCAATTGTAGAGCTTGAATTTGTAGATGAGTTGTCCCAACCCAGAAAAATCAAGGAAGGTGCAAAGCAAAAAGTAACGAGGTACTCATTATGTCGCTATGGAAAGAGGCCTTAAGGGCTAGTGAGAGAGAGATTAAAGGGGTTCTCTACTGGATGGAAATATAAGAGAAGTTTCTTCCTCTAAAATATTTGCAAGGATGGGAACACCAATAGATGTGCATGCAAAACAGGGTAAGTAATTTCTTCCTCGAAAACCCCCATAGTATCCCAAATGAGTAAAATACTGAAAATAAAATTATATTCTCCAAATAAGCTTAGATTTGTTGTTAAATGGAAGGATCCCTCATAAAATATGATCTAATGTTGCTACAATAGTAGAGCTAGGAGTACACAGAAAAATAAATCATAAGCGCCCAACATATGCAACATGCGATTTTTTTTTCTTTATATTACTTCAAACCTAAAGAAATGATACCCATACACTGAACAAAACAACGAAATTATGAACTACTAAATGAACACCAATAAGAAGACTCACAACTTACCTTAGTCAAAAGGCGATCCTTGGGAAGAAGTTGTGCAACATCAATGGGAATTGTCACATACCTGAACATAGAGACAACCATGAGAGTGAAAGCATTATCCCAGTTGAAACATAATGGAAGTTTTTATCAAGTTTAGTCATTAATCCCTAATTTTTAGACCCTGAAAGGAGAACTTATTAGACAAAACCTTTAAAATGCCTTCAAGAAATAAGTGTTTTAGACCTATACTCATAGGTATCGTCGTAGTATTTCTTAGAATATTTAATTTGAGGCATTTTTCTGGCCTATAAAACAATAAAGAAAACCCCAAATATTCTCAGTTTTATGAAAGGAGTTTGGTTGAATGAAAGAAACCAAATAAATTCCATATGGAACAAACGAACCTGCAAAAAAAAAAATTGCAGATCAAATTTGCAGATACGTGATTGAAAATGGTTAGGAATGATACAAAATGTGATTTGGGATATTGCTACGTTGAAAAAAAAAAAATTACTATGGGATATTAATATGTTGGAGTGGGACATATTTTTAATTTCATTTCATACACCTATGGGTGTCCTAGAAATGAGGCTTCTAGCTCACGTTTACATTTTTTTATTGTTTTTTGAATTAGGAGAGGTTACTGACTGTTGTGATGAAGCCGAGCTAATCGATAAATAGAATGGCTATTGGCCTCTTACGAGGCACTTTATTTTTTGTTTTTTTACAAATAAAATCGATAAATAGAAAAAACTCGGTAGTGGAAAGTTTAATAAGCATGGCTATTGGCCTCTCATGTCGCATTTTTATTTTTATTTTTTTAAGCATCAATATTTTGAAGTATTTATTTTTTGGGGTCATAATATCTTTCATATTCCATTCTTATATGATTATATTGTAATAAAACAATAATATAATTGAACATAGGAACAATACATATTTTAGTAATAAATTAGGGTGTTGGTTCCTTATCATGCACATCACTGTCCTTTGGGGTGGTCTCTTCATATTCTTATTGGAGGCTTAGGTTAATTCTTTTATGTGGTCTTAGTAAGGTGTGATATTTTCAAGAGGAGAGGCATGATGCACACAATATTCATCTTACAAATAAATTAAGATGGTGGTTCCTTGTCGCGTACACCAATGGCCTCTCACATCCACATCAATGGTAAATGGTGAACGCCCATAGAGATCACCATCACTTAACTATCTCCAAGTTTGGCTATTGATACTTACATATCTCTCATTAATGTTCTTCATATTGATACAAATAATTAATGTAATGTTTTTTCTAATTGATGGGGCACATGTTCAATCACTCAATGAAAAGTGATGATCAAACCGTAGAAAACCAATTGAAAAAATTGATAATAAAGAGGTTTATATTTCTCATATCACCAATAAATTTAAATTTCACAACTTACAATGGATGGAGGTTTCCTTGATATCCTCAAAGGCCTCCATGAAACACTTCAAAAGAATATTTTCATTAATATAATCTTTTGGACCCACCACTTGGATTTTGAGTTTGCATGAAAATTTTCATAATTGGATTTGTAAGTCAAGAAAAGTATGTTCAAATTACTAGTATTAATAAAATTACTTTTGGAACATTTACACATATGGTATCAAAGTTGAAGGTTACAACACTTGGACCTCAGGGCAAGGCCAAATTATTTTAGTACATTTTATTTATGTTAAAAAAAAAACTAACAAAAATTCTTACTGTTAGAAACAGTAAATTTTTGTTCTATTGTGATAATGGAAGCATATAATGAAGAGGAGATCAGACTTGAAGAGATACCCGATCAAGGATCTCCTAAAGAACCTGGACAAAATAGTGAAGGAAGTTCAACCACCCAGGTTCTAGAAACAATGAGGAACCTTATTGTGGAACTATAAATTTTCAAGGAAGATAATGGGAAACTGAAAAAGGCACACAAAGACCAGCAAGAGATAAATGAAGTGTTGTTGTGCAACATAGTAACAAAGAAGAGCCTAAAAGGCAATGAAAAGGAAGAAAAATAAAATAGGTGGATCACCTGGAAGGTGAATTCAAGAATACCAAACCATCCACCTTTGATGGAGAATCCATGATAGGTGATGAGGCTAAAGTATGGTTACTGGATATAAAGAAATACTTCGAGATTTATAATTATTCTAGCAACATGAAATTCTGAATGGCCAATTATAACTTGAAGGGAAAGGCGGGTATCTAGCGGCAAGACCTGAAATTGGCCAAAAGATTAAAAGAGAAACAGATGGAATGGTCAGAATTCAGGAAATACTTCAAGAAACAGTATTTATCAAAAAGTTATTGCGAAATAAAGACTAAACAATTTATGATCTAAGACTCTGACAAATCACCATGGACGAACTGATAACTAAATTTATTGAATTATTAAGATTCGGGCCATACATCAAGGAAGACAAAGTAAAAATATAGAGATTCTTAAGTTATCTTCCACAGTCATACAAGGATAGAATTGAATTCGACAACCCCAAAAATTTAAGTGAAGTGTTTAGAAAGGCCCGGATGTGCTACGATCACTACAAACAATGGTCTAAATTTCCCATGTCATGGAAGGATAATAAACAAGACATAATGAATCAAGAGAAGAAATTCTTTCAACCAACCCCTTTTAGGAATATGACAAAGATCTTCCAAAAGAAATATTTTCATTCTAACAACTAGATTGCCCAGGGGAGGTAGACCAGTTAATATGGGAGTCAAGAAAGTTTGGGACAACCCCAGGTTACAATTAAAGTGTTAGGAATGTGGAGAACCTCACTTAAGGAGGAGTTGTCCACGTTTAACTTCGGCAACAATAACCACAATCCATAACCTGCAAGAAGCCTCTATAGTAGGATATGTGGGAAGAAGTGTGCACAGAATTAATGCATCTATAGATGGCTGACAAGCTGATCATCAATCCACTATAGTGAAGGTTGAAGGTAAAATTTAGAATAACTTCATTTCTATTTTAGTTGACCCAGGAGCTAGTTTGAGTTATGTTACTCCTGGTTTAATAGATTTAAACAAGATAAAGAAAGCAAAGCATGCTAAGTCCTAGTTAGTATAGTTAGCGACAGGGACTAAGAGAAAAGTAACAAATTTCATTTTTTATTGTGAACTCAGTTTAGATGGCCAAAATACAAAGTTATATCTGAATGTTTTATCTTTGGGATCTTACAATATAATCATTGGAATGGACTGGTTAGAGAAACATAAAATAATTTTGAACTATTAGGAAAAGTCACTTACTTACAGAGATGAAAACAACACAATTAGGACAATACAAGGAATCAGAAAACCAGTCTCAGTTAAGCAGATTTCAACCATGCAGTTTAAGAAATGCATGAATAAAGGTTGTCAAATTTATGTTATCCAAGTAAATAATTTGTGAGAAAAATGAGATAAACCTAATATAGAATACATCAAAATCCTTCATGGGTTTAGAGACGTATTTGTGGATGAAATAGTAGAACTTCCTCCAAAAAGAGAGATAGATTTCTCTATCGATCTATTGCCTAGATCGGCCCCAATATCTAAGGCATCCTATAGGATGATTTTAATTGAATTAATAGAGATGGAAATTCAGCTACAAGAACTCTTGGACAAGGAATACAGTGTCTCGCCTTGGGGAGCACCGGTCCTTTTCGTTAAAAAGAAATATGGGAATTTAATATTATGTATTGATTATCGACAATTAAACAAGATGATGATTAAGAATAAGTATCCTCTACCCAGAATTAACGACATGTTTGACCAAGCGGGAGGAGAAAAGATTTTATCTAAGTTAGATTTAAGATCTAGTTATCACCAAGTCAGGATAAAGAATGAAGATATTAATAAAACAACTTTTAGAACAAGATACAGACACTATGAGTTTGTCATAATTTCATTTGGTCTTACTAACACACCATCAACATTTATGTGTTTGATAAATAGTATATTCAGTCAGTATTTGGATAAATTTGTATTGGTATTTATTAATGACATTTTAGGTTATTCGAAAACAAAAGAAGAAAATGAAGAACATCTGAAAATAGTATTGCAGACCTTAGGGAAACACAAGTTGTATGAAAAGTTTGACAAATGTGACTTCTACCAAAGAAGAATACAGTACCTACGACATGTGATATCTGAAGAAGGTATTATAGTTGACCCAGAGAAGATAAGAGCCATTATGGAATGGCCTATCCCTAAAGATGTGGCCAACATTAGGTCATTTATGGGAATTAATGGTTACTACCATAGATTTATCGAAGGATTCTCTAATATCACATATCCAATCACATCTCTATAGAAAAAGGGAACAAGGTTTACATGGTCACAAAAATGTCAAGAGATATTTAGTAAGCTCAAAGAACTATTAACTACAACACCTATTTTAAGGGTAGCAGACCCAGATAAAGACTTTATAGTTTGTGTGGATGCAAGTAAAGAAGTCTTGGGAGGTGTGCTAACTCAAGAGGGACACATTATTTGTTATGAATCACGTAAACTAAAAGAACATGAATGAAACTACGTCACACATGACTTGGAATTAGAAGCCATAATTCATGTAGTAAAAATGTGGTGACATTATTTAAGGGGGAGGAAATTTTTGTTGCTAACCGATAACAGTGGTGTAAAATTATTATTTTGTCAACCAAATCTTAACGCAAGGCAAGTGAGGTGGTTGGCCTACTTGAGTGAATTCGATTTTGATGTAAGACACATCAAAGGAAAAGAAAACAAAGTTGCATATTCTCTAAGCTGAAGGACTGATGGACTTTTTGAGCTAAGTATTAGCAAAGTAGAAAATGACATTGAACAAAGAATAAAATTTGTGAGTTGTAATGACAAAAAATACAGCAAAACAATAGCATATTTACAAGGAAATGTAGAAACATTACACGAAATAGTTTTGAGTTTGGATAAAAATGGACTACCAAGGTTAAAAAACAGGTTGTACATAACAAATTTGGTTGATTTAAAGATAACAATTCTGGAAGAATTCCACAAAATCCATATCCTTGTCATCTAGAATACCAGAAAATGGTAAGAGCCTTGAGAAAATTGTTTTATTGGCCTAACATGAAAGGTGAGATAGTTGAATACTTATCTAGATGCCTAGATTGTCAACAGGTGAAGGTTGAACATCAACATCCATCCGACCTGCTACAACCATTGCCTATACCAGAATAGAAGTGGGGGGTTATCTCAATGGTCTTCATCACGAGTTTTCCTAAAACTCAAAAAAAAAATGATTTGATTATGGTAATGATTGATAAAATTAGCAAGTCTACACATTTTTTAACTGTGAAACATACTTATAAAGAAATTAACATCGTTGAAATATTTATGAAGGAAATATTTAGATTGAATGGAATTCCTCAAATGGTAATTTCGGATAGAGATGTCAAATTTACGTCAACGTTTTGGAAAGTGTTGTTTTCATGGTTTGATACTAACATGAATTTTAGCACAAGCTACCATCCACAAACGGATGGGAAAACTGAACGAATGAATCAGATTATGAAAGAGATGTTACAAATGTACGTAAGAATGAAACCAACTAAGTGAGAGGAATACCTACACTTAGTGTAATTTGCATACAATAATGGCTATCAGACATCAGCTAAGATGAGTCCCTTCAAAGCATTATACAATAGAAAATGTACAACTTCAATTAACTGGGATAACCTAGTTGACAGACTTATGATGGGACCAGAAATGCTCAAGGAAATGGAGAAAATGGTAAGAAATGTACAACTAAATTTAAAAGAGGCACAAGGCAGATAGAAAAGTTACCCAGATTTAATGAGGAGACACTAGGAATTTCAGGTTGGGGACCATGTATACTTAAGGGTCAAAGCAAGGATAATATATCTAAATATAGAAAATTGTTACAATTTGGTGCCCATGTTTTGTGGCCCCTTCAATATTTTACCTCGAATTGGACCGGTGGCATATCAACTTGCACTTCCTGCAAATTTAAAATTTCATAATGTTTTTCATGTTTCCTTGTTGAAAAATTATATTCATGATTCTACTCACATCATTGATTGGAACATGGTGCCGATGGAACTAGAAGGTGAGTTCCAAGAGGAACCTCTGCGCATTCTAGAAATCAAAGAAACAATACTACGCAACAAAACCATTGCCCAGGTAAAAGTGCAATGGAAGAAATTTAGTCCTGAGGAGGCCACTTGGGAATTGGAGGAATATTTGCAGAAATATTATCCAAGCCTATTTCGAGAGAGGAGTGAACACTAAGGACGGTGTTTTACTTTAGGGGGAAAGGATGTAATATCTCCAAAAATAATTAATTATTAAATTCTATGTGCACTTAGGAATAAATTTCCATTTTTTGCAAATTCGTATTTGGAAATTATTTTCCATTTATAGAAAATCCAAATTTGGACTTTCATTATTGTAATTAATTATTTATGTCTGTTCAACAAGGATTTGATTCTCCCAACTAACTCTTTGATTTTGACACATTTAAAAGAAAAATATTTGTATATATTAAATGTTGGAAGACAAATGGAACAACCAAGTTGAAAACAATTGACCATGACTCCATGAGTGGGGAACAGACTTGAGTTTCCTTAGGGCTTATTTTTACAAGTGGAAAATGAGGGATTTGACCACTAGAAACCCCTGAAAATTAGGGATTTGTAAAGATGCGAAAATTCTCAAGGGAAGGAAAGACCTAGGCACAAGATGCACATAAATACAACACATGGAGGAGGGATGACGTTGCTTAGGATGTTGGATAAAGGATATTACTTGTTTTTGTAAACATTGTTTAGTGTGAGGCAAGGGAATTTTCTGATCTGAAAAAGATAACTATAGCAAAGGAGGATCATTTCAATTCTCCCTTATGGACTCATGGTTAGGCTAGGGGGTGAACAGAGTAAGTAACTTGGTTGTTCTATTCTACAGTTGGGTGGAACATGGTTGTTTCATTTGTGTCCCAACATCAGTTTCAGTTAAGCACCTTTACTTGTATTCCGGTTAATATTCTATTGATTACAAATTGTTAGAAGTGTGATGGGATTATGTGATGTTAGTGCATATATAAATGATCGGCTAAATGTATAATATTTTGTTGACCACCATTGTTAGAAGAATGATGAAATTAAGTGATGTAAGTATATACATAATTGCTTGACTGAGTATACATACCTAGATACTCATATGATAGAAAAGTTTGAGCTATTGTATACTTCTAGTTCTGTTTAAACATGGTTATGCATTATGTGCATGACTATGTAGTCATACCTATAGATCTACACAAAGAAATTGATAGAAACAGTTGGAATTTTTCTATGAGTTATACATATATATATGCATGGGGCTATATATATATATATATATATATATATATATATATATATATATATCTATATATATATTGTTTTAAATAAATAAAATTCCTATCTATCCTTGATTTGCATGAATGTATAAGAAATTACCATTTCAAGTTGTACAAGTGCTATACAAGAACAGATAGGATATTTAAAAGTCCATGTTCATATTACATATCTATGAAAGTTTATAAACAGTGATTTTAAATTAGTCTATAATACATGCTATTGTAGTTGTACCATTAATCTGATTAATGTTCAAAATGGATTTTGTCAACAACCTGTTTATTCATTGGAAAGGTAAATTACAAAAATTACCGGTACATTATTTGAAAAATAAATTACAACCTGTATAATCAAGGATACCCTGGTTAAAAATGTATTACAGAGGAGTCCCCTAGGTTAATTACTCATGTACCACTAATAGAAAAAATCGAATGAAGTTATTCCTAAGTGCCAAGATCAAAATTCGAATACCTTTCTGGGAAAGAGGGTTGCTATATTATGCTCCTGTCGATTCGTACAAGGCTACAATGGGGAAGATCATAGATTCATAAATATGTTCTAAGAAAATTTAGCAAAATTAATAATAAACAAGGCGAGATAATACTTAGCTTGAGTCGGCATTTGAACAGTTCAGTACCGGTGTTTGAATCATGATATGTCCACAACTCATAAGGGGAGGAGTGGACCCAAGAATGGTTGATGGGTACCCTTGCAAAAGGAAACAAGGCCCCATCATTAGTTATTGTAACTGAAAGACAGTATTATAATGCTTAAGACTCTAAAAAATAAATTAAATAGTGTTAACAACTTTAAAAAACAATCATAAGTATAGTCAGAAACCCCACAGAGGCTAATATTTTCCTTTGTAAATTGTATAGAACCTAAATTATGATTTTTTTCACCACGAAGGGAAGTAAATGAAAAGAAAAAAACATATTCAGAACACGATTTTATCAATTCTTGTATTTCGTTTAGTCTGGAATTGTATTTACGATTTATTAAAGAACAAAATATAGTGAGATCTATAAAATAGGGATCGATGGCACCAATACGGGTTCCCTATAGGATTTCAAGGATGTAAACTCTCAGATAGAGGGCCGATAGTTTGGGGTTTATATACGTCTACGCCTTTTAAAAACCTAGTAGATTAATTGTATTGCAAACAGAGTAATAGTATACGATGTATACATACAGTGAAACCACTTTTCTTCCCCAAAGGTAAATAGTTTCAATCATGAGGGTTTAGACAGAGAATGAAAGGCATCGATTACACTACTTTGTCTAAAAGAAAGTAAATTAAGTTTTTTTGTGCAGAGTACTTAAAGAAATTTAAATACAAAAGTTTGGGATATAATTATGCCGCAAGTAATTTAAGAAAATACAAGTATAAACAATAAACATAAGGATGATGTCACAGCATAACGTCATGCCTATGAACCTTTACTCACATGTACATGTAGTAAATCATGAACCAGGATATTAAATCATCATTGCATAAGCTTTATACAGACCTCGAATGTAAACTGTAGATAGAGGGTGGTTATGTTGTGTATGTGTTATATTCTTTGCACGAGTATTAGTGTCTGAGCATCTACGTCGGACGTACAGGGGAGTTAGATGGGGGTGAATCCCCCCACATGGGGGTTCGGGGCATCGGCCCTAAAAAAATAAAATTGACTCAGGAAATGTGTCACCTACATCGAGAAATGTGTCACGTATTTAGGTGGTTTTTCAGCACATGGTTTTTGTCGATGGTTTCTATTTCTGGTTAAGGAATTATGGTTTTGGAATAATTCAGGTCATGGGGTTATGTTTTTGGATTTTGTTGGCTCCTATATCTATATTGTATTGTAAACAATTATATTTTTGGATTTTGTTGGCTCCTATATCTATATTGTATTGTAAACAATGTATCACACATGAATGAATATAGAATATGTTGGTTTTCCCGGTTTGGGTACAGGGGAAAAATATCTATGTAATGTTTGTATTTTCCATTGTCTATATTTTGTTATTTTACTGAATATTTGTTTGTAGTAGATATTGTACAAGTTTATAATTTACATTTGGTATTAGAGATTTATTGGCATCAGGGGGACGCTTTTGTGGTCAAGGTTTTTTCTCGGGACTGTGATAAGCCTTGTTACAGTGGGAGATCTACAGTATTTCTTTTTCAAGTGAAAAGAAATGGAAAGCAATTCAAAGATGGACATTGAGAAGTTTAAGGGGAAAATTTTTGAGCTATGGAATATCAAGATGGAAGACCTATTGGTTGACAAAGATTAGTGGATAGTGGTAGATCCAGGTACTACACATACAAGAACTTCTGCAGATGATTGGAAAAAGTTGGATTGAAAGGAAAAGAGCATAATCCGACTGTGTCTCTCTGATTTAGTATTAATGAATGTGACAGAGGAAGATAAAACCAAAGATTTATGGGAAAATTTGGGGAAGTTGTATCAGTCTAAGTCCCTGGTAAATAAATTATTCCTGAGAAAGAAGTTGTATAACCTGAGACTGAGAGATGGAGACTCGGTGGTAGAGCATTTGAACACCTTCAATACTGTGGTAAGTTAGTTAGTATCTGTTGAGATTAAAATTTCATATGAAGATAAATGTATCAGTTTGTTTTGTTCTTTGCCATACTTATGGGATATTCTAGTTATTTCCATAGGTAGTAATACAACTTCCTTGAAGTTTGAATAGGTGGTTTCATCCTTGTCATCGGAGGATATGAGAAAGAAGAATATGGAAGGACATAGCACAGACACATTATTTGCAAGAGGACATTCTCAGGAGAGAAATATATCTAATTTCTCAAGTGGGAGATCTAAGTCTAAGGGTAGATCTAAATATCCTAGAAAGTTTGTAAGGTTATGTTGGATATGTGGAAAAGAAGGGCACTACAAGAAGCAGTGTAGATACAAAGTTGAGAAAAATAAGGGATTTGAAGAATCTTCTTCTACAGAAGAAAAGTCCTCCAAGGAAGAAGGAGGGGATGTGTACTTGGCCTCTTCAAGAACACATGTAGATCATGAGGCATGGTTGGTTGAATCTGGTGCATCCTTTCATATGACTCCCCATAGGGAATGGTTCTTTGAATATGAAAGGTATGATGGAGGTAATGTTTCCTTAGGTGATGATTCGACAACCATAATCATAGGACGAGGAAAATTCAAGTTGAGGATCATAGATGGAAGGATTAGAACACTGCCTGGTGTTATGCACATCGTAGGTTTGGCCAGAAATTTGATTTTTGTAAGAAAAATGGATGATGCAAGGGTAAAAAAAATATTTGAAAAGGAAACCTGCAGGATGGTTCGAGGAGAAATGGTGTTGTTGAAAGGAGTTATGTTTGGAACTCTGTATAAGATGGAAGGAAGCACTATTAGTGATGGGTGTAATAGTTCCATTGTTCCTGAAATTGGAGTTGAAGAAGAAAGAAATCCTACAGTCTCTGGAGAAAAGGTTATGTTGTGGCATCAAAGACTGGGTCATATCGGAGATAAGGATCTTTGACTACTACACAGTAAAGGTATAGTTGAAGGTATGTCTAACTACTCTCTGGATTTTGATTTCTGTGAACATTTTCTATATGGGAAGAAGAATCGGGTAAGATTCCCATCTGGTGCAATGAGGACAGAAAGAATTTTACATCTAGTTCACAGTGATGGTTTTGGACTTGTGTCGGTCCCATCATTGGGAAAATATTTGTACTATGTCTTATTTATAGATGACTTCTCAAGGAAAACTTGGATATATTTCCTCAGGAAGAAATTTGAAGTCTTTGATAGGTTTAAAGAGTTTAAGGCTCTTGTTGAGAATCAAACAGAGAAAAGATTAAGGTGTCGAGGACAGATAATGGGGGAGAGTTCTATGGAAATGAATTTGAAGAATTTTGTAAGAAGTGTGGTATAGGAAGGTAGAAGACTACTCCATATACACCTCAGTGGAATGGAGTTGCAGAAAGAATGAACAGGACGTTGATGGAAAAAGCAATGTGCATGCTCAGTGGTGTCGGGTTAGGGAAAGAATTATGGGCAGATGCAGTGGGTAATGCATGTTACCTGGTCAATATATCACCCTCATCAACATTGGATGACAATACTCCACAACAGGTATGGACTGGTAAGGAAACTTCTCTCACACATCTCAAGGTATTTGGCTGCGATGCATATGTTCATGTTCCAAAGTAAAACAAGAGTAAGTTGGATAAGAAGGTTGAAAAGTGTATCTTTATTGGACATAAAGATGGTATCAAAGGTTATAAGAGTTGGAACCCAGAAACTAAGAAGGTAGTGTATAGCCAAGATGTGGTAATTAGAGAAATGAAGGATGTTGTTAAATAGGAATTCCTACCAAGTAAGGAAGAACCAGAGAAGATAGAGTTTGATTTAAAGGATGATGAATCATACTCTACAAAAGAACATG